>CAOLHI010005087.1:0-82902 GCA_948474755.1 Ctenosaura bakeri
GCAAAGAATGCTCAGAAGTGGTTTTGCCAGTTTCCTCCTCTGAAATACAGCCTGCAGCATTTGGTATTTGTTGGCAGTCTCCCATCCAAATACTAACCAGGGCTGACCCTGTTCAGCTTTCAGGATCAGACAGAATCTGGTGCCTTTAGGATACAGGTTGCTAGGTTGCTAATAGCACTTAGAGAAGGACTGTATATATTTGGGTATGAAAGGACAAGATGAGAGAGTGGCCATATTTTAGCAATAATTATGCTGTACTTCTTATCCATATACACAGATACAAAATTATAAAAAAAATTGAAAATTTTGGAAGCTATTTGACATATCACATAGCACTAGCCTGAAATTTTCAAATTTTTGTTTTCATGTCTCTTCTTTAGACAGTGCTAAATGATTCCTCTATTTTCCAGGAACTTTGATTGTTGTATTAGTAGCAAACCTAGTGTTGGAAACCTTCCTTGCCTCCAGTATATTTTGTGATCAAAGATTGTTACTTACTACTGTAATGAAAAGTTTCCTAAAACTAGTAACTGGCAGGCTTTTTGGGAGGCAATGTTATTGCTCATAACTTTGTTTAGCCTCTGGTTCTCATGTTAATGTGGGTGTGTGTTTGAGGATTTTGAGAACTTCATCTGATATCTCTTATATAGATTTATTTATTTATACTTATCCTGGATTTTATATTTGCTTTTTTGCCTCTAGATGTAGACGGCACTGCCATTTCACAAACTTGTAGTGTCTTGATCACCTACTGTATGTAGCAGAACCAGGGTACCTTTATGTAGGGGTTAGCACTTTTCATTTGTTTCAGAACATGCCCATTCAGCAATTGTAAGGCTCTAGTTTAAAATACCCACATTTTTCTATCTTAACCATGCTCAAAGTTACTTGGTTTGGGAGGAAAAAAGTATGGGATATTGCCAATATGAATACAGTACTTAAATTTTGCTAGAAGAACCAAATAACATAGAATATGAAATATACAGTTGGATTCCACATGTCCATATTTAGCTGGTATGTGGGAGAAGCTGTGGGATCATAGTGTGTTGTGGGATGAGTTAATCCTTTTATCCTGTGTGTGTGGGGGAGTGGTAAATTCATAGGGCTGTAACAGAAATTGCTCTTTTCTCCAACAGCTTCCATCTCCAACAGTTTCCACTGTGTTTCCAAAGAAGCTCAATCTCTGTCTAGCATCAAAACACGAGTTTGTTTTTTGCTTTTTGTTGCTTCCATAGGTGTTGTGTGGGGCATTTGCAGTTTAAGCATATGTTAGCTTCCTTGCACCCAGTAGCTTTTATGATTCTGAGTAGCATGGATTCTACCTATTCAATGTAATATAAGCTTTAACTGTGCACACAGTTCATTTGTTTTAGGCTTCTCTTTGTTTTAAAACAACACTCAGCTAAACACATTCATTCATTCCCTGGGCTAGTGTTGTCCACCTTTTTGGCTTATTTCATTTTGTTTAAGGGGTATGTCTCCCTGTGGCGGTTTTATAAATATGTCCACATAAACTGATAAGCTACTATGGGGCATCAAAAGTGGGATAAGAAGTTCAATTGTTATTACAATTGCCCTTTGTATGTCTATGTTGGATGCAGAGGAGGGGTGTTTCACCCTTCTATGGCAACCCACTTTGAATCTATAGGAAGCGCAGGAGAGACATGGAGTGCTTTGTACTTCCTCCTCCAACCTGAACACACACTCACCTGCATGCGGTTCCTTGTCATATGAGAATACTTGGCTAGCGCTTAAATACAAGCCTGCCCTAGGTATGAAGTCTGTCTAGTGTTAAATGACTCAGGTTGCAGATAACTGTAGTGGATATATGTAGGTCAAGAAGTGAAGAACAGCCTTCTTTTCTCTGTAGGCCTTAGTCCTTTATAGAAATCTGATTCAGAGGAGCGTATTATTTGCGTGCTTCTTTGTAAAATATGCTTGCACTTGATGCCTTAAACTAGAGTTGGGCAGAAACATTTTGGGCCCTGAGAGGCTACAAAAAGAACTTAAACAGAGGAAATGTCTTCTTTTATCACAATGCTGAGATAAAACTTGAATAGCTCAAAGTAATGGTGCATTAGAAATGCTTCCTTTGGCAGGAATTGGCAGTTGAAGCATAGAAGAGAAGGCTCCAAAGAAGTGTCAACTAATATGGCATATTACTTTTTAGGGCAAGTGTATCTGCCTGAGATTGTAACTTTATAACTTATATAGTCAGACCGTTCAATGAGGGGTGGGAGTGAAGTAGATTTCAGACATGGAAAAAAGAAATACAAGACACTCCTTTTCATGCTCTAGCTCCAAAGCTATTTATTTAGTTATCTAAATTAAGTTATGTAAGTATACATTATATAAATAAATTATTTAAATAAATATTTACATCTAAATATAAATGTATGAGTTATTTAACTAAATAAAGCCTTTCTGACTATTTTGCCTAATGCGAGTAAACTCTTAGCCCCAAACCTCTAAGGATCTTATCACAGTATAAAGAAGAATATATACCCTACAATACATTTTCCCCTCTCTGCAGGTTACTGACATAAAATGTCAATTCACTTTGCCCCTACATCTGTTTCAATAACTTTTTTCAAACTCTCACCTTAATAGTTTGTATTACAGCTGCAGAGTTTCATTGGTAGACTAGCTCCTGAGCTCTGCTTTCCTCAGACTCCACATTCCCCCCTACTTCCGTGACTGAGCTTCTACCCAATATTTTTGTTTTCATGTCTTTGCTTTAGACAGTGTTAAATGATTCCTCTATTTATAGTGGTTGTAGTGAGGTATTGGGAGGGAGGGGTTAAAACTTTTTAAATTCACAAACTTTTGTGAATTATGCATATCTTCTGCATATTTATTATTTATTGAATTTATCTCCCACCTTTCTCACAGGGTGAGATTCAAGGTGGCTTACAATTATTTGCAAATAATTATTTAGAGAGTCTTGTGAGTATGTAGAAACTACTAGTTTATTTTTGGTAGTTCTATTTGGCTTCCAGAATACTAGGCGCTGTGTTTGTTATTGAGGGAATGTCAGGTATGTTATATTAAAACATAGATATAAATCAGTAATGTTCTTACTGCCAATATCTGTGCATATTTAGTATAATGATTTCCTTCATCTCCTGCTTTTGCTAGTCCCATTATTGGTTTGTGGCTCAAAATAGGGTTTCAGATTTAAATGAAAGGATGATACAACCCATAAAGCTGAAGGAATGAGTGGAGTACTGTGTGAAGTTCTGGCTGTGAATGAAGCTAAATAACTTAAAGTGCAGGATAGTTATTTTAGTTGGCTTGTATTTAGAGGTTTATTAGATTGCTCTATCCTGAAATAGTGCAAATGTCTGTTTTCTCTGTCACTTTTTTTGAGGTCACTGTGTTAGCTCGAAGGTTAAGGTCATGTGAGGTGATTAGGAAAGTGGCTAAGAACATAGACTTCATTTGATTTGTCATCAGGAAATTGAATATACACAGAAGGGATAGAACTGGATATTAAAGAAGCTTTCAACATTTTAAGAAAAGTTTTCTGGCTGTCCATATACTTCCCATTTGCTTCCTTGTTATTTAGATTTATGGTCACTGCAAGGTTGTATTCTTTTCTGGTAAAGGTTAAATTATAAGTTCATTCAGACAACAAACAAACAACTCTTAAATTTTAAAGATCATAAATGAATAGCCCTGAAGAAAGTTGTATGGAGACATCACCCTTTTATTGCCGTAGCTGCCTGTCTGTGTCAGACACGACTGCCCCGTCTGTTTGAACTCAGTATAAATAAAATATTATATTTCAGTACTTAGAAGCATTCAGTATACATTATTGATAGTTCTCATGTACTTCAACTCATTAAGTATGACAAGCATTTGGAACAAATAGCCCTTTTGGTGGAGGTGTTGGGGTCTGAGGCAAAGTAAAATTGTACATGCAAGCAAATTATGCAAGTCCTCTAAAAGTAACTATGTGGATCCAGTGTCCCTCCCCCCCTTTTTTTTTCCTTTGCTGCAATGAACTAGCATAGTGGCAAAAAAACAAGTTGCTTTTGCTTGATGTACCAGCAAGCTGCTGAGGTTTCCCCACTTTCTTCAAATCCACATACTGTGATAGCTTAAAGGGTAGTAAAGATATATGTTTTCTTAAGCATGGATCAAAGTTACAGTCATCTCTCTACATTCACTAGAGTTAGGGGCACAGGACTCCTGTAAGAGTGAAAAAACTGTGAATAACTCTTAGACCCTCCCAAACCATATTTAACACAGAGAGAGAGAGAAAGTATGATCACCATATTCAACCAACTGTGGATTCCTTTGAGGCATCAGGGTTCCTTCCTAAGGCGGAAACAGGTGGCTGGTGGGACTTACTTCCACCCCTCTGCTGCCCCACACCGTTTTTAATAGCGACTTACAAGCCTCGTTCACAGTTTCTCAGTCTCACGAGGCTTGCAGTCCCTATTAAAAATGGTATAGGGCAGCAGCAGAGCTCACAGCAAATAAACCATGAATAATCAAATCCACAAAAGTGAAACCCGCAAATGTGAAGGGCTGACTGTAGTTTGCCAACTTGATTAAGCATAACTGATAACTGATCCAAGTAGCTAATGCTGATGACACGGCAGTGGCAGCAGGAGTGAAATGTCCACAGACACAGCAGTGATAGGGGAGAAGGCAAAGGAAACCATCACCATCGAGAGAGAAAGCTGCCCTGACAGCTCCCAACCCGCTCAGAGCTGACAGGACAGCTTTCTGTCCTGATGCACCGAAGGTGCAGTGCCACCTTCATTAGCTACTTGGCTTAGTTATACTGACCAACAGAATCTTGACCAGATGCATGGGGGGAAAAATCACCAGTCAAATCATTATATGCTTGGATTTTTCTTCAGGCTGTACTGAGGGTATTTATCAAGGCTGTGGGAAAACTGCATGCAGAACAGCCCACTGTCAGTGCTAATATAAGATTTAACATATTTAGGGGAAGGGAGAAATAAGCTACCATTCTCTCCTGGTAAAGCCAGTAATAACAAGGCTGGTCAGACTCTATTTTTCATGGTCTTCATGGTCACTAACTTGCTTGGTGCAGTTTAGAATCTCAGTTTTCTAGATTCATCAGCTTATGTTTCTGCATTGTTGTGAATTCACCTTGAATAATCTATTCTCATTTGCAACTTTCTTTTGTTAGGTCCACTTCCCAGATACAGAGAGAGCAGAATGGCTAAATAAGGTAAGCTGTTGTTCTTAATGCCTAGAAAAGTTTGTAATAAAAGTATTTTTATTGACCTTTGTCTTTTGGCCAGTTCTCATTTTTTACACCAGCCTTCTTCAACATGGCAGTTTTTATATATTTTGGAATAAAACTCCTGTCACCCTCAGCCAACTTGGCAGCTAGTTGAGGATGGCAGGAGTTGCAGACAAAAAGCTTGGAAGGGGGTAGTTTGAAGAAAACTGAGCTTCATGCTTCCTGATCTTTTTTTCTGGAAACTTAAATCCTCTTGTGTTAGCCTTGAAGAACCACTAAGGTATATATAATATTGAGGAGAGGCATGAATTTCTGTTCCTTTTGAAGTAAATAGCCATTGGTTCTTGCCAATTTTCAAATATTAATAAAAGGTGAAAAATGACAGCCTAATGAAATGTCTGAAATCTGTTTCCTTCCAAAGAAAGCTCTGCTGTGGTCAAGAGGAGGTCCTGGCATGATGAAGCGACTAATTCCTTGGTGTGGGTGGTTACCCACAATGGACTTGTTGTCAGCCATCATCCATGGAGACAATTGTCTTAACGTGATGTGGCTTGCAAGTGCAGATACTGCGCTTTTGTTGTTTGTTGTGCCTTAATTTAGAAAAATGATTCTGTTTGTTACTTTTTAAGATGAAGTCTTGTTTTCATGTTGAACAGTGTGAGGCAACTTGATTCTGTGGTCCACTGAATGTGATACAGCTAGCACTCTTTATGTCCTTGAAGATTGTGTGCTCCATTTTGTGCCCTTTGATAGTAGTCTCTTCATTATTTATTTTGGTTCCCCAAATTTCATAGATGTGGAAACAGACTGTAGCTTCTTGTTGTGCAGTTTGAAATGAAGAGTTTCCCTGATACTTCTTCCACTTCAGGCCTTAGTTGCAGCCACCATAGAGACAAGTCTTCCAACACTTGCAGCTTTTAGTGGTAGCATGAAGATAATGGATGTGGATAGCGTAATCTCTCCTGTGTGTATGTGACTTGAAGTTGCCTGTTAACTTATAGTGACCCCATGAATTTCATAGGGTTTTCTTAGGCAAGGAATAATAAGAGATGGTTTCGCCAGTTCCTTCCTCTGAAATATAGCCCTATAACACCTGGTATTTTTGGCAGTCTCCCAACCAAGTACTAACCAGGGCTGATCCCCCTTAGCCTCCAGGAGCAGTACCTTTAGGCTATTTAGGCCACACTCTGCTAGTCAACTACTAAAAGGCTTCAGATAGGACCTAGGTGCTAATTTGCAATGAGCTCTTATTGTGTTAATCACAGGGACTTGCAAGAAGTCTTATTTCCTTATGTCTGCTATATTTTTAACTTACGTGTAACATCTTTGATAAGAGGGCATGTCTGAAAATATATTGGAAATTGAAATAACATAGTACAAGTACAGATTTTTCAAATGGAACTTAATTGAAAGACATATGGTGAGAAGATGCATCTGAAGCACTGTAGACGAGTTATAGGAATAACCTTTAAGAGGCTGCCAGGGTAACTAAGGATTATATGAGTGGTAAATTGCACATAATGTTATCATTTTTTATGAAATACTTACGTTCACATGCTTGTGTGCCATGACTGAAAACCAAAAAAATGCGTTTTTCTTTCTCAGACTGTAAAGCACATGTGGCCTTTCATTTGCCAGTTCATTGAAAAACTGTTCCGGGAAACCATAGAACCAGCCGTGAGAGGAGCGAACAGTCACCTGAGTACTTTCAGTTTCACAAAAATTGATATAGGACATCAGGTAAGATTCTTCTAGATTGTGCATCCTTTGCACACTTTGAGCCTTTGTGAATAGGGTCAAGTGGGCAATGTATTTACAAAAAGCTTTTTTTCCAGGTTGACCTCTGAAAATAATTTGCTGTTATGAAAGAGAGAATTCCCTGATGATCATAGAATCATAGAGTTGGAAGAGACTGAAAAGGCTTTCCAGTCCAACCCACTGCCATGCAGGAATACACAATCAAAGCATTCACAACAGCTTGCCATCCAGTTTCTGTTTAAACCTCCAAAGAAAGACACTCCATCACACTCTGAGTTGAACTGCTCTTGCTGTCAGAAAGTTCTTTCTAATGTTTAGATGAAATTTCTTTCCTTGTAGTTTGAATCCATTGCTCTGTGTCCTAGTCTGTGGAGCAACAGAAAACAATCTTGCCCCATCTTCAATATGGCATCCTTTCAAATATTTAAACATGGCTATCATGTCACTTCTTAATCTTCTTTTCTCCAGGCTAAACATACTCAGCTCCATAAGCCACTTTTCATAGGACATGATTTCCAGACCTTTTACCATTTTGGTCACCCTCCTCTAGATATGTTCCAGCTTGTCAATATCTCTTTTGAATTGTTGTGCCCAGAACTGCACAGTGTTCCAGGTGTGATATGACCAAAGCAGAATAGAGTACTGTTACTTCCCTTAGTATACTGTGCTCTTACAGATGCAGACTAGAATCACATGGGCTTTTTCACATCACACTGCTGACTAATGTTCAGCTTGTGGTCTACTATTACTCCTAAATCTCTTTCACATGTACTTTGGACGAGCTAGGTGTCACCCATCCTATATCTACGCATTTCATTTTTTCTGCCTAAGTGTAGTGCCTTACATTTCTCCCTGTTGAAATTCATTTTGTTCGTTTTGACCCACCTCTCTGATCTGTTAAGATCATTTTGAATTGTGATCCTGTCCTCTGGGGTATTAGCTACGCCTCCTAACTAGGTGTCCTCAGCAAATTTGATAAGCATGCCCTCTACTCCATCATCCAAATCATTTATAAAGATGTTTAATAGCACAGGGCCCAGTATAGAACCCTGTGGCATCCTGTTAGTCACTTCTCTCCCGGATAAAGAAGAGCCATTGGCAAGCACCCTTTGGCTTCAGTCAGTCAACCAATTGCCAACCCACTTAGGAGTGGTATTGTCTAGCCCACATTTTACTAGTTTGTTTGCAAGAATATCATGGGAGGCCTTGCTACATCCACAGCACTCCCTTCATCTACCAAGCTTGTAACTCTAAAAAACAACAACCAGGAGTTAAAATTAGTCTGACATGACTTGGTTTTGAGAAATTGATGTTCAATTTTAGTATCATGGCATTCCTTTCTAAGTGCTTACAGACTGTCTTTTTAATAATCTGCTCTAAATTCTTTCCTGGTAGTGGTGTCAGGCTGATTGAGCAGTAGTTGTTTAGGTCCTCTTTTTCTAATTTTGCAGATGGGGATAACATTTACCCTCTTCCTGTCTGCTGGAATTCCTGCTGTTCTCCAGGAATTTTCAAAAACTATTGCCAGTGATTCTGAGATGACTTCTGCCAATTCTTTAATGGATGTAGTTGGATGTAGTTCTTTTGGCCCTGGAAACCTGAATTCATTTAGAATAGCCAGATATTCCTGCATGTATTCTGTGCTGCATTTTCCGTCTTGCATTATCTGCTCCATTTTCTCCAGGTTGAGCACTGTTTTCCCTTTGGGAAAAGACCAAGGCAAAGGAAGTTTTGAGTAATTCTGCCTTTTCTCTGTCCCTTGTTAGCAATTTACCACCTTCATCATGCAGTGGCCCTACTATTTCCTTGTTCTTCCTTTTGCTACTGACATAACCAAAAATCCCTTTTTATTGTTTTAACCTCACTAGCAAGCCTGAACTAATTCTCTACTGACTACATATGCTGGCTATTTGTTTATATTCCTCTTTTGATGATTTCCCTCTTTTCTTTTCTTTTCTTTTCTTTTCTTTTCTTTTCTTTTCTTTTCTTTTCTTCTCTTCTCTTCTCTTCTCTTCTCTTCTCTTCTTTCTTTCTTTTGTATATGTCCCTTTTAAACGTTAGTTCAGTTGAAAAATTCTTTAGACATCCATCTTGTTTTTTTTAGACACCTCCCATTTTTCTTCCTCATTGGAACGGTTTAAAATTGTACCTTCAATTTCACTTTTAAGAAAGTGAGTTTACTGAAATCAGAAGTCTGGAATGTGTGTCTGACTATGCTTGGCTTCCCCTTTTCACTATATAACAAGCTCCAGAAGAACATGATCACTCCCACCTAACCTCCACCCCACTAACCAGGTCATCATTGCTGGTTAGGATCAGATCTAAAATAGCTGATCCCCTTGTTGCCTCTTCCATCTTTTGGACAATGAAAAATTTGTTGGACCCTATATTCTTGGAAGAGTTTGACTTCCCACAAATATCAGGGTTTTTGAAATCTCCCATTACTGCTACATTGCTCCTTTCTGAATATTTAGTTATCTGTTTGAGGAAGGCATCACCTAAGTCCTCATTCTGACTTTATCCATCTTTGTTGAAGTGAAAAAATATTTTTATTTCAAAAAAAATTATTGTCACCTTTATAATAATTCACGGTGGGATGGGAGAAACAGTAATAAACAGTTTGAACTAAATATTTGTAGGAATCTTACCTCTGCAGTGGTGGTGTGATATATTTCAGGACCCTGGTGTGTTTTTGTCATCTTGTGCTACTGTGTATTTTAATAATACTATATTTTTTTTTTTTGCATGATATCTTTTCTATCTTAGTGGTGATCAGGTACTTGATTTTTGTTGTTATGGTGATGGAACAACAGAAGACGAAGGTTTGCAATGTGTAAAATGACTCATGTTGCAAGATTATTCAAAGTAGTAAAAAAGTGCTTCCTGTCTGGGTACACATTAGATAAATGCTATTCTATACTCCTTTGGAAAAACTTGCTCAACATACAGATGCATAAACATCAAAGCACTGTTGCTCAGGGCAAATATTGTTTGATTGCTTGACTCAGCTGTTTGTTTATTCGGTGACCAGAAGCGATGGATGCCCTGCCATTCAAATATTAATTCTTGTCTAACAGTGACTGACAACTGTGCAACCAAGCATTTGGACGAAAATAACTTGGATAGACTTTTGACACCAGTCATAAACATTTGCTAATGGGAATGATGTTGTAGCATGGCTTTTCTTTGCATCTCTTAAAATGAATTCAACTACAGCTTGGGATGGGAGAAATTTGATAAAGCGCTTCATTCATATTGTGTTCCTATTTCCTATTATTTCAGTTTCTAAAAATGGCAGGCAGTACTAACAAATTATTTAAGATAATATACATGACAATGTACCCATGCCTCTTTACTTCTTAATTATTTAAAAATCTTATCTATTTAAACCATTTATATCTCACGCTTCAGCCAAAAAGGCTTCCAGTGTGACTCACAAGAAACGTAGTAAGAAGATGGATGCCTTCAGGCTTACAGTCTAAATTTAAGACATAACACACAAGGAAAAGGGTTTTACAAGGGAAAATGACATTAAAATGTTTATTTCTTGCCTTTCTAACTGATACAGCTTGCAGGCAGCTGACAGTTAGTGGGAATTAATATATAACAACACATAATAAGTTTGTTTACAAGGTGAGGGAGGCTGCTGAAAGCTGTGGAAGGAAATTGATGGAAGTTATCCATTGCCTGGGTTTTAGATCAGGGATGGGAAACATATGGGCTTCCAGAAGTTGTTGTCATCCTTGAGTTATTCTGCCAAGGGCTGTTGGGAGATGCAGTTCAATAGCTTATAGCAGAAGCCACATGCCTTATCTTGCATTAGCTAGTGTTGGTCCTTTTGTAGTCTCGCTTCCTTGAAATTCCACGGTGGCATTGGCATAGCTGCTGTGTTAACTCTTCTGCAGTAGATATCTCTATGTTAAATGAACTTTGTGCATGTGTGAAATAACGAGGATGCCTTAGTCTTTCAAAGCCTTTCTTAAAATGTTTATTGATCAACCCACACATGATAGCTGTTTTAGCCATTCATGGTATGTTTATTTGTTTTGATAATCTTATCAGCCTTATTCGAGAAGCTTGGGGAAGAGCAAACATTGCTCAGAGGCACTTTCTTATCCAGGCCTTGATCATACTGAACTAGTGTAGGTTTAACACTGCAGCATCATCTTATACTCTAAATAGTCTTTTGGCATTGATGGTGAAGGAAAACAAAAAGACTTTGCCTTACAAAATGTAAAAAGTACTTTTGAATGTACTTTTAACTGTGTTTCATTATGTGTTGGAGAAGTATTACCAAATGCTTCACATTGGTTATCTTGGAAATATTAATGAAAATAAAGAGTTAAAGTTCTGGCTTAATAAGTTTGGGTGCTGTTCTTACTCAGCACAGGTGGCCAGATGGGCTAATTTATAATAACTGCATACATTTAAAAAGAAAAAAAATCTATTTTATTCCATAATGCTGATGCTTTCTGTTTCTTGAATAGTGTGCCTTTTGGTTGGGATTTGGCCAGAGTCCAGTTGGTGTGCTCTGCTCATGTAACAGCCTGTCAGACAAGTAGTCACACTTTCTTGTCAGGCACTGAAGGAAGATGAAGTTGTGATTGTTGTCAGGAAGAGAAGGTTGCTGGTTTCAAGCAAGCCACTTGTCCTTTGCCTGGCTTCCAGAGGGTGGGGTCTTCTGGGTATGCAGGCTTGGATAACAGCTGTGTCCTTTGGCACACGCTGGCACAAGCACTTGTCCCAGTCAGCCTTCCAAGAGCACTGTAGTTCTGACAACCACTCCTTCTTCCTCAAAAATTAGGCAAAGGAGAAATAGGCTGCTTGAAGCCAAAAACCTTTCCCCTCAATGGAAGGCATTACTTTGTCTTTCTTCACTACCGCCATGTCCATGGCTTTTCTTGTCCTATGAGCACCTTGCTGGTACTTACATCAGTACAGTTAACCAACAGTACCTTGACCTTAGTACTAAATGACATGTCCTATTTGAAAGGAATTCTTCAAGCTATGTTTTCTGACACCAGATATATTTTTCACTTAAGAAACAAGCTATATTTATCTTTCAGGATAATTTTGATAGAAGTGTTGATCAGTTAAAAATGAAATCTTTTCTTCAGCCCCTTAGGATTAATGGTGTTAAAGTGTACACTGAAAATGTGGATAAAAGGCAGATCATTTTGGATCTTCAAATCAGGTAAACTTCTAACAATATACACTTAGTAAGTATGTTTACATTGCTTAATACTTGTACTTTTAACTGTGTTTCATTATGTGTTGGGGAAGTATTATCAAATGCTTCACATTGGTTACCTTGGAAATATTAATGAAAATAAACTCATATAAATAAAGGGTTAAAGTTTTGGCTTAATAAGTTTTCTATTAATATGAAACGTGACTTTAATGTTTGGGATCTTCAGATTAATTTAGCCTTACATAATTCACAGTCATTATGCATTCCATGGATAAAGTGTTCTGCTTTACCCGCCATGCAAACAGAAGATAATATTTCATACAAGCTATGTTGCGAAAACATAGGCCAAGAAGTATGGGTTGAAGGGCAGTAGTGACATTAATGAAATGTATGTGCACATGTGTATAACCAACTAGCCTTTTCCCTACTTGTTCTCTTCATTTCAATTAGTTATACTGATACTATAATAATACTGTAACACAATGACATCTAATACATTAAAAAATCAAAATGTAAAAAAGATATTTGGATTTGCAGTGTACTGAGTATGTCATCAAACACTATAATCCTTCTTTAAAACTTCTGGAATGTTATCTTTAAAACTTCTGGAAGCAATGTTATCTCCAGCAGCTTTCTTTTGGTAAATCTCAGGCATTGTTAAGCACTAGCTTCAGGAATTTTGTAAAGAGAGACACTGAATGGATGAAACCACACTGTCAGTTTTGACATGTTTTAGGAAAAAATGAATTTCAATAAATGTGGTATTCTCAGTAAAAATATGACCATTGATGGATGAATAGTTATGTCTAATATAGTACTGCTGTTTGTCCTTAAACTCTTAGTTTCGTTGGGAATTGTGAAATTGACTTGGAGATCAAGAGATACTTCTGCAGAGCTGGTGTGAAGAGTATACAGGTAAGTTTACTTTTTTTCCCTACCAGTCATATTGCTATTATAGTTACAGACAGAAAATTCATAAAGTCAGTTATGCAATCCCCACCCCAAACAGGAAACAAAACTTTTTGGTATATTTTTTTGTGTGTAATTCTAAGTAGGCAAACTTCTGCAATAATACATATTCTCAATATTACATCTATAGTTCATGCTTAGTACTCTGGTTATTGTTTTTCTTCTAGATTCATGGTACGATGAGGGTTATATTGGAGCCTCTGTTAGGAGACATGCCCTTAATTGGAGCACTGTCATTGTTTTTCCTTAGGAAGCCGGTAAGTGAAAAATCTTTATATTTCCTTCCTTCTCTGTGCTTGTGGATCCATACAGGCAGTGAACAAACAGTCTGGTGTATGTTGCCCAATTATTCTTTTTAAGCTTCTCCAGTAAGCAGAAGTGGTTGCAGTAACAAAGAATTTAAACAAAAACATAGCACTATATTTCTTCTCTAACAAGCCTGAAATTGAACCAGGATTCTTGGTTAGCTTCTAGATCCTGGCTTCTTAGGGGAGTGACAAGCCATGGTGCAAGGTATAGATGTAACTCTGGTAAACTCCTGGTTGTTGCAGCTATTCCCACTTGCAGAAGAAGCCAAGTGAGAGCTGCTGGACAGCAGACCAAAATGCTCAGCAGTTCAGGCGTACCGTTTTGTGTGAAATGGTTGCTGCTTTGTACTATTGAATTTGTAATAAAAATAATAACTCCTTGCATCTTTAGAAAGCTTCTGAGGAAGGAGAGCATTTCCATTGGTGAAATGGGGAAGGAGGTAGTCTTTATGATGGCCTCGTACCCTTAAAATCTACTCTTGAGAATGGGGGGTTCCCTCTGGAACAGCATAAAAAGTGTTGCTGAGGCTGCAGATGGGGATTGCAGATGCTGGGGCTACCTGTACCCCACATCAGAGTGTCCCAAAGAGAATGCCATTCAGAATGCTGTTACTGGAGAAGACATTGAAACTAACCCATTGTGGAATATTTACGTTATCATAGCATTCGTAATAACTATTTCTTTTTGCCTACAGTTCTATATGATGATGAGTTTTTTAAAAAATTGCCCCCAGAATGCAATTTTCACACTATTTTGGTTCTCACTGGGCTGTTTTGGACCCAAGAGAGGATTTTTAAAGAATTTTTCTTAATTAAAAAATCTTTAAAAAATTATTAAAAGCTGGTAACAATAGTGTCTAGATTACACTACATTAAAAAAAACAGTAACATAATTTATATAGTGTAATATACTGTATGTTATGTATGATGATTGTAAACATAAAGGTATATATAATGATATATATACAAAATCAAGAACAAAAACAAAGCAAAACAAGACAAAACAAAAATTTTTCTTTAATTTTTTTTCAACAGGAAATGACCCTAGAGGTCATAAAAAAGGGCCTGGGGGCTGCACTTCTCCCACCCCTGTTTGATACCTTATTTAGGCTTCCTCTGATGAAGAATTATATCCATGATAGAAAGAAAAGAAAACTACTAGATAAATACAATGACCCATTTAGAACAAAATATGCAGTGAGATGAAGTTAACCAACCAGCTTGCTTGTTTAACGTTGGGTTTTAGAAGGCTTGGGAAGATGGTTTAAAATTCTTCCAACCATTGCGGATAAAGAAATCCCTGGCCTTATTCTGTGAGAGTCATGTTTTTTCATGTGGGCACTTTGCTTTGCTCTGTTGTTGTCATGATTTCATTTAGCAACATGTTATGTACTGAACTGAAACTGGGAGTTAGCTTTATCTCACCTGCAAACAGCAAAATTATGTTCCCCTGCTACATTATATAGAGAATACCTTATTAGCTCACAAGATCAAAGGATAAGAAATGGAGTTTAAAAAGTCATGGCTGTAATTATTTTAATGTGAGTCTTGACCTGTAGACTAGATTTTATTTATTTAAAACACTTTTTTGGTCATCTCTAGGCTCTCTTTAATCTGAACTTGATTTTCATGGAATACAGCTAGAATTGCGTTTTTCTTTAAACTGACACTCCTCAGCCCACGAACACATGAAGTAAAAGCTGGTTTCTGAACATGTGTAGAAAGTGTTTATGTATTGACTAACTCTAGGAAGTCTTTCATTGTCTTCAAACTCCATGCAGAAAATAGTTTTTAGTCTACTTTCTCTCAGCAGATGTAGCTTCTGCAGGAACTCAAAGTAGCTAATTGGAATTTATTTCATACCTTTTTAGTAATGCTCATCCTTAGCACAAGGAAAAGGTCGATGCAGAGCTTAGAAAAGCTGTTTTTCATTCTACACCTCCCAGAATTGTCCTTCTAGCACAGCCAGTAATCATACATCAGGGTGACCAACACTGTTTCAGTTCTAGGCATGGATCCACACTGCTGCAGATTAAGATAATATGTTTCTGATACTAGACACTCAGATTCTGCACTGAACAGGCTAGCCCTCTGATGAGGCGGATAGATTTATTGCCTGTGATAACTGTTCCCTGCCACTAACTAACTTTTTTTTTCACTGAGATGAACATGCAGTGAAATCTAAAGCTACTCGCATTGTGAAAATAACTTAAAATTGTGAGAAATGTAGGAAGTAAATATCCATGTCCCCAGTGGCTGAGGAAGGATTATGGAGAGTAGCAGTATAATGATCTTGATTTGTTTGGTATATGCTTCTGAGCATAAATACAGTCAGCCCTCCACTTTCATGGGTTCAGCATTTGCAGATCTGATTGTTCATCAGTTGTTTTATTTTAGTTATTTATTTTTTAAAGATTCTTACTCTGTGTGCCCTGCCATGGAAAAATATGTTCTCTCTGGGAATCTCTAGGTCTTCCAGTGCAATTCTATGGTCCACTTCTGTCAGAAGTGGACCATAGAGTTGTGCTAGAGAACCTAGAAATTCCTAGAAAGAGCCCTTCTCTAGGCATTACAAGGTCCTCCAATGTGATTCTGTGGCCCACTTCCACTGGACCTTGCAATGCCTAGAGACGAATTCTGAGGTTAAAAAGAAAAATAGTGTGCATCATTTTTACTTTCATTTGTGGTTTTTTTCCATTCTTGCAGGGTCTTGTACCCCTAACCCCAGTGAAAGTGGAAGGCTGACGGTATTAGTGAAAGAAGCTTAGTTGCTATGAGGAGGGTCTTTTCAGTAGCACCCTTTGGTAAACATGATCTCTTCTTGCCCTAGCCTAGATTTCATCTCACACAGGCGTCTGCAAATCCATCTGACTTAGAAGGACCTCCAGAATCTTGCAGCTACGTTCTTATTTTGAGTAGGGAAGAAACAGCTTGAGTTTTACAGAATTGTTGCTTCCTTTCTCCAGATCCTAGAGGGGCCTCTGACTTGTCTTCGAGCCCTCTGGCAGCCATAGAAAGCTTGAGAGAGAAGTGATGATTTCTCTTATTTGGGTGAAAGTTTGTGTAAAATAGGAAGCTAGTGAGAAAGACTCCTGCTGTTCTTTATCTTTAAACTCTTCACATAATATGTGGGACATCTCCCAGCTCCTCTTTGCTTGCTTCCTGCTGTTTTCTTGCTTTCTCTGTTCTCCGGCACAAATAGGGGGAATCGCTGCTTCTCTTCCTAGCCCTTTGTAAAACACATGCCAAAGAGCTGCAGGGGAGAGGTGCTGCTGAAAAGAATAAAATAGAGGCTGGCTGACAAATCAGTATTTTGTGGCTCCTGCTTTTACAGCTCACAATAAATTATTTAGAATGTCTGTTAAAAATGTAGTCGAACTCCTAATGAGAGTTTGTGTCCCATTTTATGGCATGTGTTTCTCCCCCACCCCCTTTGCTGTATGACAATCTGAAATTACCTGTTGTGCAAGTTGGAAGTTTTACGGCACTTTCTATCAGCTGGAACTTGAGAAACTGCATCCCAGAAACCCTTTTCAGCAGTATTTTGTCAGGACAGAGACAGAGGAATTATTTGGCAACTAGTTACGCATTTTTTTTCTTCTCATATTTTCCAGTCCAGAGTAACAATTGGCAATAATTCAGTGTACTCTGGAGTCAGTTTCTGTTGCTGGTCTTGATGACTATATATGGCAACACTGCCTAAATTAATAATTCTGAACATACTTGTTTAATGAGTTTGCTTAAGCTTTCTGTGGCTTGTGAGCCATACAGAGATTTTGTCAGACATCCTGCTATTTGTACTTGCTACAAAATTAGTCATCCTGATCAAGTATCAAAAAACAGCGTAAGTGGTTGTTATATGTTTATCAGGATAAGTTCAACTAATATACTGTGGATGATTTTGAGCCAGCATGGAAGAATGTGAATTTTCTCCTGTTTTGATATTTTTTCTTACATATAAGTTTTGAAAGGGAACATTAATTATTACTTTCAGCAGACAGTAGAAAACATCTGTAGTTCTATATTTAGTTTACATTGATAAGTAGAGTTTGCTTTTGGCAAACCACACATCTTCCAATTTGAGGCTCATTTGAGTGCATAAAGAAGAGAACATCCATACTCTCATAAAGGGCTTGGCTTGCTATCTGCTGAAGTGCTAAACAGAATAATGAGCCAGACCAGGCTCCAGATTCTGTATGATTAGATGTAAACTTCCTTAGTAATGGACTGAGATGGACTAAGTACACCAGATTCCACTGTGGAAGTGTCTTAAACCTAATGGGCCATTTGGGCTCAGGAACACAGGCCTTATTTTCACAAACAGGCCTTGTTCTCACAAAAGGCTGAAGAAGGAATCTGAATCTGGGCTGCTCATGAGGAGATCATGTGGGTAGAGAGTCTGGAGACCTCCTTTGGGTTTTGCTCTTTGGAAAACGTTTGCAGATCTACACTTAAAACGTCAGTGGAAGCTTCTGTGGAGAAGGAATGGGGGAACAGTGGAAGATGCAATGGCATACTAGAGAAGCATCTCAGGGATCACCACATATTTTCATGCAGAGGTGCATTGTACTGAATGATCAACTGACAAAAAGATACACCAGTTATCTGAATTCTGTTTATATGCAGGAGTCTTATAAATATATGTGCATTGCATTTTAAATATATTTTTCAGTCTTTCCATGGTATATCCTTATTCCGGTTTATATAGAAAGGACAGTTTCATAGGGTTTTTTTCCCTGTTGCGTGGGAAAGTGGCTATTTTTTCCTAGTAGTTATGACTTGATTTGTGTACTAGTGTAGAATCAGGATGATTCACTTAATAGTCTCATATATTAAATTAAGAAGTCCAGATTATGTGGCATTGTATCCTTTAATGTGCTTATATAAACTTATGAAATGTTGTTGAGCAACTGTGAAATAGTATCTACATGCTACATGTTTTCAGAAATTATGGAACATTTGAAAATACTCTTATTGTTTTATATTAGGAATATCTCTTTCCCAGCTTGTGAATATAATCTCAAGCTCTGTTTTTAATTGAGTTTTAATTAAAGTTCTTACTAGCTTTGTTGTATTGCAGAGTTGTTTTTTGGTCACATGGCTGTATCACAGTTTGTTCAGGAGTTGGCATATCTGACACAGAAGTATTGTCTGTGCATTTATCTGAATACATGTTATGCAAAGGTGAAGAAATAAGCCCTGTTATGGAACTTTTGCAAAAAATTCTTAGAATTGTGTATGGGATGTCAGAGAGTCTTGGCCCTATTCAATGGCATCTGTTCATAAGAGAGAATAAGATAGAAGATGTGTACTTAAAAAGAACTCTTGAATCATAAATGAAAAAGTTTACATGATGTTGTACATCAGTTGGTAGGCACTGTGCCAGTCCATATAGAAAAATGAACAAACAGATAAAAACTAGAGAGCATTCAATAGACTCCGCAGAAAAAATTGTAGACATATCTCAGAGTGCTCAGTAAATAGCTGCTTTATTGTAAAAAAAAAAAAAAAGTATAACTCGTTTGGGTTCCAGCTTTTCCTGTGGCATGTAAAAAAATGGCACTCTAGCTGTTAGGCAGGGACTTCTTAATACAAATGATTGGGGAGGTGACTGCTATAACGCAAAATGCTTTCTAGTCAAAGTCTTTTATTTTCTAAAATCATCCTTTAATGCTTCCACCCAATAGCGCTATCCGAGCCATCACGTGACAGCAGAGACACTGGATCAGATCTGAATGAGCTTCATGATGTGTTTTGTTAAAAACAGAACAAATTTAACCAGTTGACTCAGTGACTTGCAAGACTTTTATAAAATATATATTTGTTAAAGAGCATGAGATACTGTGAGATACTGTGTGCATAGAATTCTCCTGGGTATTAGGGATGTCAGAACAGTTTTAATTTGTAAGTGCTATAAGGTGTAGAATTTTTTGCATTCCCAAAAATGATTCTGAGTATTTGGGTCATACCCAACACTGCAAATTTTGTATTTAATTCCACTGTTCCTATCTGTGGGAGTGTTTTCTGAGGGTGTGTGCGTGTTTAAGCAGAAGCATTTTTTTCCCATAAGATCTTGCAGGAGAGAGCTCTGTAAAGGGGTCTTTTGGAACCTGGAAATGTTGCATGATCTGAAAGGGATGAAAGCCTGATGATGGCTGTGTATGGTAGGAACTGTATCAAGAGACAACAAATTTGGAAACAACTCAGGAGCAGTTGGAAATATATATCTTTATTGATTACCATTTTGGATCTGTCTTTGGGGATGAAAGATAGAATCAAGTTGTTGTTGTTGTTGTTGTTGTTGTTGTTGTTGTGTGCCTTCAAGTTTTTCTGACTTATGGCAACCTTAAGGTGACTCTATCACAGGGTTTTCTGGGGCTGAAAGCATGTAATGCACTCAGGGTCATCAAGTAGGTTTCCATGGCCAAGTGGGGAACCAAACCCTGGTCTCTGGGGTCACAGTCTCCAGAGTTCAAACCACTATACCACACTCGCTACTCAGCAAGTCGTAGGATGCCCTGTATCTATGGCCATTTCTGCACTAATAGCACTATGATTCCACTTTCAACATCCTATGGAATTCTGGGGTTTGCAGTTTTGGGAGGGGCAAACTGCAAACCCCAGGATTCCATAGGATGTTGAAAGTGGAATCATAGTGCTATAACAGTCTGGTGCAGAAATGGCCTATGATTCTTTTCCCAAAACACTGTTCTGAGAGTATACTGTCTACATTGCTTCTCTTTCAGTTTTTCCCACTAATTTTTGTTGCATATTAGAGTGACTGTAAATAGTAGAATGATGCACAGTGACTCATTCTTATGCCTGTAAACCTCTGTTCAAAGATTACTTTAAAAGGGTCACTGAGCTTGTTCTTCTGTTCTTTCACTTAGCAAAATAGAAATCTGTTCTAACCACTTCAAAAGTGAATAATAATAATAAACACTGTCACTGAAGTTAGAATAGGGAGCTTTTACTAGTGAACATGGGTGCTTTACACCATTGTAAAGTGAGCCTACAACTCCACCAGACTTTGGGCCTAACTCATAATGGAATTACCAAACAGTGGCCAGCCCATTTTTCCCCTGTACTCTCTGTTTCTGGAACACACATACTTGAAGGACTTGCTATAGGAATTACTGGCTTAAAAGGATGGAAGCCTTTCAGGCATCCTCAAAACTCAAGAACATCCCTTAGTGCTAGAATGAAAGGAAACTGTGGTCTGGGGGCTTCTCCCATTACTGCCAGGTCCAGGTTCCCTCAACTGCATATTCTCCTTTCTTTCACAAGAGTAAACTGATTGAGTAAAGAATGGAGTCAGCCCTATTGTTTGCAATCTGAGGTGAACGACAAGACCTCCCTCTCTATTCTCTATATAAAAGTTAATCAGATCTTATCAAATCTTATTTCAGCACTGGCAGCAAGGCTGTGTTCTCAACTGCACATGAGATAGCACTGTAAGTTAGAGGCATGGGATAGTCATGTGATACATAGCTTTGTCTTCCTAGTACAACATTCCTTACTGTTGACATACAAGTCAACACACTAGTGTTGGCATGGATGTGTATGTGTAATGCCTACTAGAGTGTGTATTCTAGGTTGGCTACCTCTGCCTGATAGCCGTGTTCTCTGTGATATGTTTGGAGAAGGTGATGTGGACTGAAATTCACTTGGCTCTGCTGGCATAATTATGCCAATATTGAAAGAGAAGCGTATAAGAGAAAAGAGTGGCAACAATAACAAGGAAAGGAAAAAGCAGGATGCCACCTTCAGCCACCTGTGGGAAGCCTCTGCCTTTCTAAACCCCATTATCTCACAACTCGCTCTTTTGACGCTTCCTTATTAAGGACTGTTGGGAGAGAGTTTCCCAGGGTGTTAGCCCTTTGGGGAAATTTCTATGAAAGTTAAAACTGTTAGGAATCAGCCTTCTTTTAGCAGAGTTGTAGAAAAAGGCATGTCCCAATGTCTGTGTGGCTTCCCTGAACTGAGGCTGACTTAGAAAGCAAAACAAGGCAGGGGATTTCAGGTTACAACTTGAAAAGTTTACTAATGAATTTTTCAATCACGTATGCATTGGAGAGCCTAGGTTCTAACAAAAAGATTAGCTAAGATAGTAACTTCATTCTTAACTCACTATCTTCTTGATGGCGAGACAAAGCATGGTCAGAGGGAAGGAAGTGGAAGCGGAATGGTGAAGAGAGCAAAGAGAGGGAGAGAGGTCTGAGAAGTGTGGTCTTTATGTAAGGCCAATGACCCCAGGCTGGATCACATGGTCTAGTTTCCTGGTTACCATAGCCATGCATTTAAATAACATAAAGAGCAAGACTGAGTCTTTAGGTGAGAGAGGCAGAAGGCTTTGACATGCAAAAAAAAAAAAAAAACACCAAAAAACCCCTATGCTAGCTAAGCTCTACTTGCCCTAAAACAATTGGGGGCTGGTGGAGAGAAATGCCAGAATTTTCCTACAAGGAAAATTCCATTAATTTAACAGGGATTCTGCTCTTTCATCAGTTCTTCTTGCTGATGGAGGCTCATTTGGGATCACATGCATTGTTTGCAAAGTGAACTGAGTTGAGGGCAACAGCACCAGTTCAGTTGAGAGACTTTGCAAGCAGCCAAGTGAGCCTCCATAAGTCCTTCATGCTCCCTACAGTGCAGTACACGAGTTCCACTTTTCAACCAGTTCCATTTTCTGACAGTGCTCTGGTTCCTAGCCTGTCAAATAAATGGGGGAAGCTTGCATTCTTTGAATGCCTGGCTTCAGGAAGAGGTGTTCCATGGGGCCAAGGGCATGTGGGAGGGTGGTTTGGACAGTCACTGGCACCTATGGTCCATTAGGCAAGTAGGATTCCCCTGTAGGATCCCAGCCTTAGTGAAACTGCATTCAAAGCAGATAAGCAAGCATGGTCATTGTTAGGGTGCTAACTCAGTTGATGAACAAAATGGCAGCTGGAATGTAACAGTGCTTGCCACTCTAGCCACTCAGGACCCCTTCTAACGAACACCCTTACTGATTGTTTGCAGGACATGTGACACTATTCTGGGCTTTCTTAGAGAATTCTGCATAAAAATATTTTAAAACAAATCAAAGTTCTCCAAGGGAGCTTGAGAAGACAGTATACAGTGAGCCATCATCAGTAGTCTGTTTTCCCCATGAACTTTTTAGTAAGTTCAGTCAGCAGCCTGGAAAACTTTCAGACCTGCCACAGTGATAAGTGGCAATAAGACTAAGGAATTTGTTTTAATGAGGGAGAATCAAGAAGTCCTACAGAGTCCAGCTGACAAAATTATATTGGTACTGGCTGATATGCAACACTTTTTTTATTGGTCATTTTTATGAGGGTACTCTTGTAAAAATATTAGTACTCATTTTCAGAGCATTTGAGGGATACTCCTTACCACTTTAACAGTAGTTCTGATGGATTTAAAAGGGGCTGTCTGCAGTGAACCTCTTTTTAGAACAGGAACCCAATTTGTTCTTTGCAAGAAATTACTTAGCGAGGTTATCCTGCTGTTTTTAATTCGGAGCTATAAACACATTGTTTGGTATCCTTCCTGATATTGTACAGAACTCACGACAGGACTAAAAGCAAATGCTTTGCTCATTTTAAGAATATTGGCTGAAATTCCCAAATGCCTATATTAAGCTGTTTATTTTCCCCTGTCATCTTTCTGACTGCCTGAATGTACAATCCTTGTTCCTGTTCGTCCTGTAGAAGTTCTGTGTAGCATTTAATACTGTATTTTTTGTCTTCAGCTTTTGGAAATTAACTGGACAGGACTGACGAATCTTCTGGATATTCCAGGACTGAAGTAAGTGGAAAATAGAATAAAACTGATTTAATAGAAGTATGCAGTAAAATGTCTGTGTCTCTCTGTATTTATGTGCATCAGACATTTGAAAAGAACTAAATGCTTGTATTTCATCTGTTCTCTACTATATTTTAGGAAACTGTCAAAATAATATACCTAATAATAACAATATAGTTAAAATGTTAGCATAAATCTACTACATGTGTAAATTGGTTATATCCTCAAGTTCTGATAGAAGTGCCCATGAAGCTCCTGTTTCCAGCTTTGAAAAGACACCTCTCTGCCTTGTTGCTTTGCTGGAAACTTAAATAATCCACTCTCAAGCAGCTTCTGGCATTGTTGATATATTTGCAGTGGGGAATAAACTTCCATGTAGCCCAGGAGGCTTCAGAGATGTTGAGATGAAAAATATGTCCAGGAATTAAATCTGCTCCATTTCCCCATATAGTTGTCAGTTTAGTTGATGTATAACCCTCTTCCAATTCAAGGCATTGCTCGCTTGAGCTGTAGAGCTAGAAGTCTCATTTTAACTACTCTGCTAAGAGTAAAGGGCTAAGTGGCATCTTACTTCAGTAGAAATACCTAGGGTTAACTGTGCGAACTGTAGATGAACTGACACTGCAAAGGCCAATGGGATTCCCAGCTTTTATGCTTGCTTTCTCTCTCCCCTGCCCTGTGTTTGTGTGTGTGCACATATAAGAAGCTCTGACAAGCCTAACAGCAGATATGAGCTCGATAGCAGAATGTTAACAATAACGTTGTACATAGCTAAGGAAAGCAGTATTTGGGTTGGGAATGCTTTTCTGGAAACTAGTCAGTTAGTACCTCTTGCCGAATTTGAAGATCTTATTTATTGTTACATTTCTAGCCCATTTTTCCTAAAAAATAGCACTTGAGGTGACAACAACATTCCTGACACAAATTTAAATACTAAGACTATTAAAATCATCATTATAAACAAGCAAGATAATAACGCTGTAAAAATAAATGTGGTGACTTTTTGACTTTGACCTTGTATTAAAAAATGCAGTAGTGAAGGAAAACTATACATTATTAGAGGCAATAAAGAGTGAGTTATGCTATGCTGCTCCTATTTCTGGTTTTTTTTGTTGAATCAGTAGCGTCTCTGGTAAACTGCTGTGGTGTAGCAGCTGGACAAAAACAGTGTTTTTATGCGACATGCCGCCAGTATTCCAATTATACTTAGCTTTCCCCTTTAAAGGGAAGAATGTAGTCATTCTTCTCCTGCAGTCAATGAAGTCTCATTTTGAGGGAGTGAATATTTGAGGTTAACATGTAGCGCTCCACCCAGTGACATTTACTCTGAAGTCATGTGCTTCCTCTTAATTATTCTTTTTTTTCCTCTTGGAGCTTATCATTTGAGGTAAATTTAATCCAACTCTGTGTACAAACATTAAGCCTTATGCTTCTTGCAATTCCCAAGTGCAGTAATTTCTGTCATCTGAGAAATTCTTAAGGTGGTGGTTTAATGTTGTGGGGGAAGAAATATACTGACAAAACAGCACCGTAAAGTCCTTGATTAGCTTCTTTCAGTTCCATTTTTACTTTTACCCATGTTGGCAGAAGTAACAGGAGATAAATGGGAATAAAGACCCCAAAGTCAATATTCCTAAATTAATGTGTGGCATAAATTTCAGTTCAGTTTCTACTTATACGTTTCAGACTGCATGATGTTTACTTCCCACTAGCTGGGATCATTGCTCCAGTTTTTCCAGCTATATATTTAACTAACATATTTACCCAGAGTTGCCCAGGATTTTAGTTTCTCATAGGTAATACTTGTTAGAAATACCTTGGGAATTACCTTACCTTACCTTAGGAATTAGATGTGGTTGAAATACACAGATTTCAGATCCCGTGTGTCCAACACATGTAGCTTTTCCCCGTATTCCCCAATCCAATCTGTATTCAGAGTTATTAATCTACAGAGTTTGGGTTCCTGAGGGAATACATTGTCCTCCTCCTTTTTTGCTGGTAGGCCTCGTCTCCATAGCAACCAGCCTGAGCTTTCTTGCTGTGAATTCTAAAGGCCCCTCCCTGAATTGCCAACCTCAGGATTCCACAGAATCTTCACAGCCACAATCTTCTCACCTCACACATCCAATCATACGAGGTCTTTGCCTGGCTGACACAGACAAACAGACAAACTCACTCACAAACTTTGACTTTTATATAGTAGGTAACATGTGTCCAGCAGACATATTAATACCTGCACAGGTGTTCACATTATTCAGCACTCTGTAAGGGTGATGTGTTGCTGCTAGTCAACAAATATTGTCCTTAAATGTTTTTTAGCTTTTGTGAATGAACTTTTCCCCTAGGGATATATATCCCCCACCCCCAGAAATCTTTAATTCAATTTATTATAGCAGCTTCTTTTTAGAAAACTGCTGCCAAGTTCAGAATTGCTGTTTTATGTAGAAAACCTAGAGAAGTTTGTTTCTTTTCCACCATGAAGAATTGTTACTTTTTTAAAGTTAGCTTTTTACATTTAGCTTTTTAAAACTAAGTTTTAATGATACTGGCTAACTTGGTTTTAAACTGACGCTTGGTCCACAGATATCAAATTTTTAAGAAGCATTTTATTTGTATAGTACCTTTTAAATAGATCAAAAAGGCTGAATTAGTATTTGTACTTTGTTCCTTTGAATAAAGTATAAAAACATCTATAGTGCAAGTGAGTTTAAGACTGCCCTTTTAACATCAGGTGCGACTTAAGTCATTTATATCTGTTGCTGAATATGTGTGGAGTTCTGAGGGCTTCTCACAGGAACTGGTGTCTAGAGTCTGGCACCTGTCTTTTGCAGGATAGCAAAGGCAAATATAAGTTTTTCTATAATAACCATAGACTGGACTAGTTATGTTATATTCCAGTCAGCTACTATTGTAAGGACATCATCTTTAGATTAAACGTTTGGACAGCTCTAATTCAGGAGTTAGTTGAAAGTAAACCATGGCAAAGTCTTTGGATAAACCAGTGCTGGAACTTCTTTGGAGATACTGCAGACTGGCTGCACTCTAGATAACCCTCAGTACCTTTGCTCTTACTTGAATGATACTAATATCAACAGGACTTAAATAGTCTTTCCTTAGTCTGGATCTTTGCAGCTATAGTTAAAATGCTAAGTTTCCAGGTTTTGGTCCAAAATAAAGATTTTGAAGAGCTCAAGTCTACCAGTATTTGTGGCTCAAGGAAGGCAGACTCTGCTCTCACCCACACTTGCTGCCATCATCATATAATAAAGATGAGAGTATCACATGAGATTCATGTGTCTATTCCCCCAGCATTCTCCATTTCATTTTTCCACTGCAGTTTACTGAAGCAACTATTTCGTGAATGAAAACAGGTTTAAAGCTGAATGGATGCTAAAAAGCATGGCCTTTCCTCTGGATACCAGTGGGACCATCTCTCTTTGATATTTACCTGCCTGCTGTGTTTTTGGTGCATCTGGCACATAGCACAATGTGCCAAGAAAGACTAGGAGATGAATTAGTTTTCATATTTTAATGTTCTTTTCTGGGGGGAAAAAACATTTGGTTCTTTGTGCAAATGAGTGGCATGCTTCCTTTGCTACTGATCTGCCACAGGCCAGCTACACACATCTGCCTCCCATCCACACAGACACACACACACACACACACAGCACTAACAGAAAAGAAAATTCTTCCATAGTTGTGAACCCAAATATAACCTCAATTATGTAAAGCAACTGTTTGTAGCTATGGATTGATGCACATAGGGAATCTACTTTAATTTGCTTCTCAGTTGTGGCTGTACTAAAATGTCAAGCTCTCTGTGTACAACAGGTCACTGTTTGGGTCAGACTGCCTTATTTCTGAGAGCCAGCATGGTATAGTGTTTCAGTGTCAGTCTAGGACTGTAAGAGATCTAGGTTTGAATCCCTGCTCAGTCCACTAGGTGGCCTTGGGCAAGTCGTACTCTCTCAGCCTTGGAGGAAGGCAATGCCAAACTTCCTCTGAGTTAACCTCACCAAGAAAACCCTAGCATGGGGTCACCATGAGATTGTCTTGAAGGCATGTAACAAGAAATCTTGCTCCTTGTGTTGCAACCTTGCTGAAATGTTGGATCTGTCTGCAAAAACTGCGTTTGATGAGCTTGCAACAAGCAAGGAAGATTAAGTGACAGGGAGTGGAGGGACAAGTTAAGGAGTCCTCCATTTGTTCACAAGCTCGGAGTTCACTCACCTTAGTGGCTCTTGTTTTCTGTGCTGTTTGGTTTGATTTAGTCCTTTGAAAAGTGAAATGATTTAAGTTTTACAAATGGCTTATATTAAGCTAATACCTGCTTCCCTAATATGTAGAATCAGAAACAATAGCTTGAAGTAATTAACCTTTTATTCTATTCACCATTCTGTTAATTTTCCTCAGTTATGTTGAAAGATAGCAATAGGAATGAGTAATGTTTACATAAAGCTTATTAGACCTTTCCTTTATTTTGAGTCACTGTTTCCATCTTGTGGTTGCGCAAGATAATGCTAGGATACATGTAAACTGCGGGACTTAATTGTTTGCTTCTGTTTTGGTTTCAGGTGGTAAGATAAATCTTATATACACTTAGGGCAAGACTTGTTGCAGAAACCAGTGTAGTAAATTCAAATCTCTTTAAAAAAGCAGGCATTTTGTCTCTAAACAAAGGAAATAGCATAAGGAATGTGCCAGATTTCCCTCATATAGATTATCAGGCAAGATAGGGGGACGACTTATGACTTAGTTGTCAGCATACTTTTTTTGCATGCTGTACACAGTTGCTGTTTTTCTTGATTTTTTTAAAAATGTAATCCAACCAGAAATTTCAAAAAAGATTTTATGACCAGAGATGAAGTTTAGACCAGATGAGGGAACTGAGATATAAATGGGGCGCTATAATAAACCACCGCAAACAAGGAAAAAATGGAGAAGTCCATATTGTGAGAAGAAAAAGCTTTTTTTTTGGCCAGTTGTGTTCCATGTTTCTTTTTCAAGAGCACTGTATATAGTCAGAAATAAATAGATAGAATTGGTGTCAAAAATACACAAAATTTGATATTAGTATATTTAAACATTTTAAATGTATCTAAATTGCATTTAAAATAGTACAAAAAGATTTTAGGATGATACGTTATTTGCATTTTTGTCTGTTTCTATCCCACCACCCTCAAAGGAACCTCTAGTGGGAACATGAAAGAGGGACCTTTCAGTGGTTGCCCCCAAACTCTGGAACTCCCTCCCCAGAGAAGTTAGACAGGCACCCTTCTTGTTTTCTTTTCTTGGACAATTAAAGACTTGGCTGTTTTGACAGGCATTTGACGATTGACTGTATAAGGACTGTCTTGCCTAAGCAGTGTGCTGGATCTTGCTGATTGTTGTGGTGGTGTGTATGTGTGTGTGTATGCACATGTGTGTGTGCATATCTAATGGTGTTTTAACCTGGTTTTATTTTTTGTAATATGTTTAACCTTTGTATTTTGTGAATTTTTAACTGTGTGTTTTTTAATTTGTTCAAGCTACTTTGAGTCTCAAAGTGGATAGAATTAGATTGGCAATATGCCAACATAAAACAAAAAATCCCACTACACATGGAGCCAGGAAATGCCCATTTGATTAAGTGAGTACAGGCACGTACCTAGAAAATCAAAACCTGAAGGTCAGTTTATATGTGACTTTTCAGTACTTGGATGACAGACAGAATAGCCAGTGCCATAGGTAATATTTCAGAAAGGAACTGGCAAAATTACCTCCAATTATTCCTTGCCTAAGAAAACCATATGAAATTAATAGGCTTGCCATAAGTCAACAGGCAACTTGAAAGCATACACATATAAGCGTGTGTGCGCGCGCACGCACACACTGCCCTTCCAGGAAGATCATTGTCTGAAACATGTTAGGCAAAAATAAAGCTTTTTCTTCTCAGTACCTGGATTCCCCCCACTTCTCCCCCCACAAAATATATTTAATACAGAAAATTTTTGTTTGGAGTGTCCACATATATAGAGATTGGTTATGTTCTCTTGAATTTGACTGTTGCTTTATGAATGGAAGACAAGCACGTGTTGAAAAGAGTATGTTAGTGACTTAACTGAAACTCCATCCTGCAGAAAAGTCATAATGAAATTAATCTGAAATATTCCTATCCTACAATATATTAGAACTTCAAACTAGCATGCCTTTTTTTAAAACAAACATAGATGTTTAGATAGCAAAAGTGTGTGTAACCATTGTCAGTGGTGTCTTGAAATAAAATTGCCCATGTTTCTCTTCAACAGTGGTTTATCAGACACTATAATACTGGATATCATATCCAATTATCTGGTGCTTCCAAATCGGATCACTGTTCCTCTTGTCAGTGAGGTGCAGATTGCTCAGTTGCGGTTCCCCATACCAAAGGTAAGAATCTTAGCATAATGTTCTAAAATAATACACTGTTCATTATTTCTAGTGAGTCTAAAATGTAGATGTAGAACAAACTGTGTAAGTAGAATAATTACTTGAAGCTAGATAACGGTTCATTGGGTTGTCATTTATGGAGTATAAAGGGTTTAAATTAAAGCTCCTTCTTGTGTCTCACTTCTTTTATCTTCTATGATAGCATTTAAAAGGTTGGCCTCAGACCAAACCCTACCGAGTAACCGAGAAGCACTCACTCCATTTGTCCCATTCATGTGATTCTGGGATTACATATGGAAGGACCATAGGTTTCTCATTATCATTAATATAGAAGGGTTTCTCCTTCTTGGCTGAGCCTAGGAATCACTCTGCTACATTGCGTTCCATTTCCCACCTATATTAAAGTCATGGCCTATGTTAAAATGATTAATGACTCTATCCATACCTCAATTTTTTCTTCTTATCTACCATAGAGTTTATTGTAGATAACTTTCTAAATGGAGAAACTGTAGCGTGTCAGTATTAATTCCTACTGCTAGAAAGAATCAGTGGCAATCCTTTAGTGTTGAACATTGTATGATAACTGATTTTGGGTTTGCATTTTACAGGGTGTACTAAGAATACACTTCATTGAAGCTCAGGATCTTGAAGGAAAAGATACCTATCTAAAGGGAATTGTTAAGGGAAAATCTGATCCTTATGGAATCATTCGTGTGGGTAATCAAATTTTCCAAAGCAAGGTCATCAAAGAAAATCTCAATCCAAAGTGGAATGAAGTTTATGAGGTAAAATAATTGATCATTATTTGTATATTTTCCAGTTTCACTGAAGTAGTCGTAGAGACTTCAAGGGTAATGTCACCTACTGTTTTTTTTTACATGGAGAGAATCCTTGGAGCCAACATGATGTAGTGGTTTGAGTGTTTGATTAGAACTCCAGAAGAGCAGGGTTTGACACCCTACTCAGCCAAAGAACCCCGTGGGTGACCCTGGGCAAGTAACACTCAAGAGGCAAATGACCCCGAATAAATCTTGGAAAGAAAACTCTAGCATGGGGTTTCTGTAAGCTATAGTCAGCTTGAAGACACATAACAATGACAAACCGAGAGAATCTCTGTGATACACATATGACTTTTTTGGTATGTAGATTGCTACAGCCGCCAGTTCAGCAGATCAGTTTGGATGGAATGCAAAGCATGGTTTGGTGCTGTATAAATTATCTCACCTGCGTGTTGCCTTGCATATTCTGGTTTCCTTTTTGATGTAATTCAGTAGCAGACATAATTTTGTGGTATATTCAAATCACAAAAATTGTTGTATGTTCTGTTTGGATGTAACTGTTCTTTGATACTAGATAATAACTGTAAGAGCTAGGGTGGTGGTAGTGGTTTAAGCATTGGACTGTGACCCTGGAGACCAGAGTTTGAATCCTCACTGAGCCATGGAAACCCACTGAGTGATCTTGGGTGCATCGCATCACACACAGCCTCAGAAAAACCTATGATAGTTTTGCCGTAGGATTGCCATAAGTCAGGAATGACTTGAAGGCACACAGCAATAACAAGAACTAAGTTTACTACAGGATTCATGCATATAACCTCAAAGCTTTTGGCTTTGCATTCATTTCCAGCCACAGACAGAAATGGAGCTCTGTGTGTATGTTACCTTGGTTGGTGGGGTGATGCAGAAACCAGACGTGTAGTTTGTCCTGTTTCACTTTAAAATGTTGTCCTAAGTTGTTGTCAGTGTTTGATAGTTCCAATATGCATTATAGCTACTTCAGCCACTAGCAGTCTTTCTTGCTGGCAAAACATGATGTATTCTTGGCCCTTAGAGATGTGATGTTCTATATTGACCATCTTAATCTTGTTAATTGTTGTATTTGCAGGCCTTAGTATATGAGCACCCAGGACAGGAGTTGGAGATCGAGCTCTTTGATGAAGATCCAGACAAGGATGACTTTCTGGGAAGGTAAATACCAAACAGGAGATGTTTTTATTATCAAACCAACCAATGTGCTCAGTACATCTTTTTAATCTGTATTTTAATAGAAACAGTTGCATGTTCCCACATTTTAAGTCTTTTTTAAAGTTCTAAATCTTTGCGTTCGTATACCTGTGTGTGTGTGTGTGTGTGTCAAGCCACCTATCAACTTATGGCAACCCCAGAAATTTCGTAGGGTTTTCTTAGGCGAGGAATACTCAGATGGTTTTGCCAGTATCTTCCTCTGAAATGTAGCCTACAGTACCTGATATTCCTTGGTAGTTTCTCATCCAAGTAATAACCAGGGCTGATCTTGCTTATCTTCCAAGATCAGACAGGACCTAGTGCTTTTAGAGTATTTAGCTACCTGTATTAGTACATAATTGGCAAAATCACTCTTTCTATAAGTGAAATGGGAGAAAAGGGTAAACTCAAAAGACATAAAAATAGCTGACAGCCCCAATAAATTCTCATTGTACTGTAGATATCTACAAAATTCTGTGCCTTTTCTGATGTCATTGTATCTTGTGGATGGTATTTTTAATACCTATCTTCTGAAATGAAAATAAGGAAAAAAATGATTAGAATAGGGGTAACAATACATTGTTCCAATTGTTATGTTTACTCTTTTGTTGTTAGTACAATATATCTAGTCTTCACTACCTCATATATTCTTGAGGAAGGACTAACCATTGAGAAAAGTTCCTCTGTGCCTGCTTGAAAGCCATGCTTTGGTTTTTCCTTCTATAAATCCCCTTATCCTAATTCAAGGGCCTAACTTCCATCACTTCCACATTAACTGCAAATACTACTACCTTAGTAACAGCTTCATGTCTCCTCAACAACCCCTTTTTCTCTGAATGCTTCCTACCAGTTAGATGGTCTTCATTGATTCTTCATTGGAAGGGGAGCATAATACGATTGTAGAGCACATTTTTTAACACTTTATTCTCTCCTCTGATCCTTCACAACTCTAGATTTACATTCTACAGAGATAAATATGTTGTTTTAATGTACTGTATTCTCCTCCTAGTCTAATGATAGACCTAATTGAAGTTGAAAAGGAGCGCTACTTAGATGAGGTGAGTTTCCATGTGGTCACTGTAGGGAGGGGAGTGATTGGAAGATTGATATTCTGACAGTGGCCAGCCTTTCATCTTAATTACACCTTGGCTTAATCAGACACCAGATACAAGTTGCAGTAGCTTAGCTTGGCATACCAAGAGGCCAAGTTTTTTTAACTGCAGATTTTGGCACATGAATTAACAGTCATATAGAAACTGTCATTTTTTTCATGGATATTAATGTTTTATGAGGCAAAATATGATGCTGCTGAGATACTTACTCTAACGTATCTAGTTACAGTATGTCAGAGTAGCTAATATTAACTAGTTCTGCCAGAGGAGGGATGATTAATCAATTACAACTAAATGTTGGAAGTGTTCTGTTATTTTAAAAAGGGATCATCTCAAGATCCTTTAATGTGAAGTCATTAATTTTACTACAGTTTTAGAGCATGATTGAAGAAATAGGTAGAGATGCTGGTACTGTCTTAGAAATAGCATAGCAGTCTTCTGTCAGTTAAAGCAATGTTAATGCTATGTCAGCGTGCCTTCCAAATAGTAAAGTCATCCCTCCATATTGGTGGGGATTAGGGGCTCAGGACCTCTTCAGAAAGTGGAAAAACTGCAAATATCTGTAGGTGCCCCAAACCAAAAAAGGATGATACATTTGAATCTGTGGTGAGGAGCATGCCAGCCACTTGGCTGTGCTTTTGAGGCAATAGGGTTCCTTCACAAAGCAGAAATGGGTGGCTGGCAGGCATTGCCACTACCTCCGCTGCTTCCCTATGCCATTACAAGCCTTACCTTGCATTCGCAGTCTCTCAGTCTCATGAGACTTGCAGAGAGACCACAGACATAAGGCAAGACTTACAAGTTTCTATTAAAAATAGCATGGGGCAGCAGTGGAGCCTGTGGCAAATATTTCACAAGTAATCAAATCCGTAAACATTAAACCCACAGATGTAGAGGGTCAATGCTACTACCTGTATCTCAAGGAAAATATAATGGAATATGTTGCTTTATCAGGGAATGGCCTTGCTTCTCACCACATTCTATTGTCTTACAGTGGTTTACTTTGGATGAAGTCTCCAAAGGAAGATTGCATTTAAAACTCGAATGGCTCACATTGATGCCTACTTCAGAGAATCTTGACCAGGTATGTTGTGATATTGCACCCTCTCAGGTTTAAGTAATGCAGGGCTCCTTGAATATTTTTAAAAATGAAGATTTGTATTTAATAATAATAACAATTATTATTATTATTATTATTATTATTATTATTATTATTATTATTATTATTATTATTTTTTGTATCCGCCTCTCCACATGGATCGAGGCGGCGAACAACATGAAATACATTATACATTAAAAAGACATTAAAAGACATTAAAAACATACCCAGTCCCACCCACCCACCAACCCACCTAAACCAACCCCTTAAAATACACAGCAATTAACAATCCATCAATTACTATTAGCAGAGCAGCAAGGCAATAGATGGGAGGCAATGGAAATGCTTGGGATTGAACCTGGGATCTTTACTATGCCAGGGAGCTGCTTTTTCACTAAGCTTCCCCAGATCTGTTTTTTTTCCCAATCCACAGCAATGAGAAGTAAGCAGGAAACGTTACTGTTATGAGCATTTCTGTGTTAGAACTAAAACCCTCACTTCACAACCTTTGCAGCTCTATATTGCATACCAGTCCTTGAGTCCATATAGACCAAATCTTTGGAAAGTTCCCCCCCATACGAGTTCCAGAATCCTGCATCCAGTATGGCTCTTGTTATGTACACATCACATGCACAAGCACCATTTCTAATATTCTTTCAAAAGAACGAGGGATAATAAGTATTTGCTCGGGTGTGAATAATCAAACATTGGCCAAGCAGTTCAAAACTATTATTTGGAATGCCTTGAGGAATGCTTCTCACATAGACATGTTCCTTTATGGGAAAGATATGCAAAGACTAGAATTACCACTACAGAAAATGTCTGTTTTGGAGAACACCATTTCCACAGAATTCCATTTGTATTTCATCCTCAGTTCACACAAATCAAAAATATTATTTCTAAAGGAGTATTTTCTCCTTTCTTGATATATGTATAGTATTCTTTTGAATGAGTATTTAGTTTCTTTGCATATTGTAACTTGATTCAGTTTTACTTAGGAATGGTGTGGAAAGCATATACAGAAATACAAAAGTAATTCTTCTGTAATCTTAGGTGCTAAAAAGCATAAAAGCTGATAAAGACCAAGCTAATGATGGACTTTCGTCAGCATTACTTATCCTTTATTTGGATTCAGCAAGAAACCTACCAGTAAGTCTGCCTGTGGTATTGATACTTCTCTTGAGTGATGCTTCATTTTTCCCCCTGTTATTCATTGCTTACTACTATGCCACTTGCTTCACTAACCCACATTATGCCATGTTTTTAATTACATTTTCATGTGCATTCTGCAACGTTAGCATCTTTCTATCGTAAGTATAAATTGTGGTTGAACTAATTTTGTAGAGCCCGATCAACTTTCCAGAATGATATGCTTGTAATCTTCAGAAATATTATTGTTAATTTTGTGTCTTAAAACAATGGTAAGAACAATCTTTTAAAAGAGAAGTAGGCTGTCCCTAAAACCAAACTTCAGATCAATGTTATCTTTGCTTGGATTCAAAAAATAGATACTTTTGTATCTTGTATTTGTGAGTATCTAAGGCAGGTGGGTTGCAAACTTGTGGCCCTCCAGATTTTATTAGATTGCAACTGTCATCAGCTGTAAATCTCAGCTCTCTTAGCTAGTGGTGATGAGAATCTCACAGCATCTGGTGGACCATACATTTTCTAAAACTAAGGCTGCAGTCCTGTTGTACATTTACTTGAATAATACTCATTGGCAAAATCCTAATTTTTTTTGTTTGGAGGGTACAGTTTACTAGGCTCCCAAACTCTACAGGGGCCCAGCCCAGGCTGTAGCTTTTTTACTGTAAGGAAAAAATTGAATTAAAAAAATGAATAAAGTATTGATGATGACTGAGAATGATGGTGGTGGTGATGCCAATGCTGATGATGCTGTTGTTATTATATTGTCATTGTCTGTACCCAAACTTATTATTATCAAAACTGGGACTCAACGTGGCTTATAAAAGCCTGTTTCCTCATATCAATGTAATCTGTTGTTCAGATCTTGTGAGATATGGTGGAACCACACAGAAGTAGCAAAGAGTGGGAGAACAGTTCACTTTGTTTCTTGGTTTCTCACAAACCTGGTTTAACTGCACAGGCAGTGTCTTTTTTATAAAAAAGGGCTTTAGGCTGAGATAAGATCAGGTGGCTAGAGTAGGTAAAGACTAGCATTAAGTGGTTTGAGCTGGCAGTCATTTTGTAACTTTTTTTTCAATTTTAAACTTGTTCATAACTGTAAATCATGGTAACGAGACTGTTGTGAATCTGATCCCAAGCCGGATGTTAACTTCTTATTGGAATGGAGCTATATGGCACAATACCACTGAATTCTTTTGTTTGTGTACATGAGATTACATGCATTCAGCAGAAGCTTTTGTTAACTTCTGCCAAATAGCAACTCCAATTCTGTCATGCTTTTTCTGTTTGATAATTGTTGATGATTTTCAGGGGCGAGGCAGGGGATTTTTAAAACTCACTCCCACACACTGTACAGATTTCCTATTTGTATATCTCTGGATTGAGGCTACATGCCTACATGGAATTCCACTGATATAGGATACAGTCCCACTGTGCTCTTAAGAGGAACAAACAGAGAAATTTGTGACCAGCAAAGAATTCTCTTAAAAAAATTATTTACAGTAAGCCAAAAATGGTTAAATAGACATGGGCATACATTTTTCTTTTTCTTTTATAAAAAGATTGGAAACAATGCTGCCAGGATAGATAGTAGACTAGAAACAAACACACCCTCTATCCTGGCAGCATTGCTTCCTTCGAAACTTCTTGCTTCAAAGACCACGTCTTGCATATGAAAGGTAATGCTGCCTTCTGGGAGGCAGACTATGCTCAAAGACCCCAGATTTACCTTCTCCCTCTTTTTTTTTTTTTGGTATGTGTGTCTTAATACCTCCTACTTGTGCAGGATGGCTAGAAGTTGTATTCTTCTGTAGTAGGCGACTTTATATGCTAGGTTGTTTCCTCACTCATTTATTGGAAATCAGGCTTCTTCAGATCATTAGGCTTGGTTAGAGAGGGCCTCCCCTTCTTGACTCCATTTACATCTGTCTTTTGCAAAGACAGCAAACGTGTTAAGCAGCTTAAGGCTATATACTTCCCTATTGTCAGGCAGACTAATTACCAAAATAAATTTTAGGCTATAACAGGTTTGCTCATTTCTGATAATGATTTCAAGAAGGTATAACAAGCGGGCTTTGGAAATTTTAAAGCATATACTTTTCACCGTGATTTCTACATAGCTGTTAAAGCTGAAGCATGTAAGGTTTGTAATATTGTTATGTAGTGAATTTTGAAATAGAAATATCATTTTGCAATCCATGGTTAAAAGAACAGTGTTGACAGTTTTCTTGCTGTGCATTCAGAATGGCGGACGAGCAGTTCATTACTGACTTTCTAAAAACTCAGATGTGGTGGTAAAGTTTTTCAAACTTTTAAAATTCCTTTTACTTTATTTTTTTTTAAAAAAATAGAATGGGCTTGAAACTTTTCAATAAACTGATCAGTTGAGGAAATATGTAAAATCTATTCTAGCCGATAATCTGGCTGTGCTTTAATATCTTCCTCTGAGGCCGTTTTCCAGGGTTTCCATTCCCACTGTGCAAATATAGTGCTATGACTCCAGTTCTATGGAATCCTGGAATTTGCAATTTAGGGAGGGGTGTTTAGAATTCTCATCCAGAGAGTTTTAGCACCTCATCAGACTACAAACTCCAGGATTCCATAGGGTACAGGCATGGCAGTTAAAGTGGAATCACAGTGCTGTAACTGTGCAGTTTGAATGAGTCCTAACTACTTCCTTTATCAGTGGTACTTTATCCAACAGAAAAGAGGAGGGTTTTCTTAGCAATAGTGTTCCACTTACAGAATTACCTCCCTAAAAATGCAGTGTTTTTTGCTTCACATGAAAATATGTTCATCCTGGTATTTTAATCATCTATAGAATTTAATTGTGGTGGACTTTGTCTCATTGTAACTGTACAATGGCAGTATTTTTTTAAAAAATCTAGCTGGGTGTGGAAATGTATAGTTACATAGAACCTTACGAGACAGCTATCATTTAAGTTTAGTTTATAATGTACCTTTTAACTTGTTCAAGCAGTTAGGAAGCTTTTGTTATGTGGAAACCTGTATCATTTAAAGAGCTCTTCAGCTACATACATGCTTAAGGTATTGAGAGAAAAACAAGTATGGAGTTTCATTGAAAGACAAGGATTTTTTTTCCATCCTGCCCAGGTAGTTCCTGGATCTGTTCAACTTGAGGTTGCATCAGTGATGTCTACAGATGCAGCCAATCCTACTAATTTTAAACATACTCAAATGGCAAAGTGTATGGTGCAGGTATTGCTTCATTGATGTGTGAGTCAAAAGATACTAAAAGGGTAATAATGGATGTATCGCAGGAAGATTAAGTTATTTTGCTATTCAGATGGTGTTGTGACTGAAGTATACCAACGACGAAGGAGACAAATTACATTGCAGTGCTAATGAGGAGAAATGAGAAGTGCTAATATGTCTACCATTTGTGTATGTCTGCTAGTCAGTAATTTCAGATTCCTTTGACTGTTTGCCTGATCTTTGCTAATGATAAAAAACTGCTTGTAGATTCTTGCTGCCCCAATCCCATCACTTTCTGCTTTCTCCTTCCATTTCCATTTTCCCAAAGAGTATCTACGAGGGAAACTTTGGGTGTGGATACTTAAAAGAGAGGAGAGCTTCGGGACTAGTCTTTTGTGAAAATACTACCTCACTCTATAGAGCACTATTTGTGAGTTCTTATGTGTTATGTGTGTATTATATTTCCCATTTTTTTAACCTGCCAGAGTGGTTTGGTGCTACTAAACTCACTTAGTTTTAATAGAGGAATGGTGAAGCATGCATTTATTGTTTATGTGCATGTTCTTAAAAGTATGCATTGTTATACTTTTTACTGGATTTTCAAATTATATTTTCAGCATAAGTTATTAGGTAAGTTTGTGAGTTTCAAATAAGCCTACCAAAGACCAGCACTGTTGTCCAAAAAAAAAAGCTGAAATCTGCTTGCAGAAAAATGGAACTGTCACGAACTGTAAAAGTCAACCTTTTTTTTTGTAATTCTGTTGAAAATTAAGTTTAAGTATGTTGTGTTGTGTATGTGAAGTCTGAAATCTCCTCCATTTGGTTCAAGTTGCATAACAAAAACTTGTAAAAAAAATAGTCTGTGAAAACATTCAAGTTCCTAAATGGCCTTTTGTCATTAAGAAATGGCCCTGAAGAATAGATTTTTCCACTACTTGAGAAACAGTGACATCCATTTTGGGGATTGCAGAAAGTTTATTATGCTTTGACAGCTGATCAGCTGATAGGCTTTCCTGACATAATAGGGAATGTTCCTGCATTTACTACTGGCTTGTTTTAAATTGGCTTTTACATTTATTTATGATTATATGAATACATAAGCCATCCTCTCAGGAGTAGTCTTGAGAGGTTGCTATGAACTGGGTATTACACTCAAAAAAATTGTGCTGTCATAATTTGAAATCCTAATAAAAACTGTCAGTGGTAAAACTGGTCCAGATACTGGTATTCTTTTATGATCATAACGCTAAGGGCATAAACACACATGAATTTCTGGACTCTGGTGAATTATCAATAGTTCCTGCATTTATTGGCTTTGTAAACAGTGATCTACCTTTTGGAAACCTTTCCCTTTGGTACTGATTCCTGTTTTCAGATTTTGTCATTGTGAGTATAGGCAAGCAAGACTATTTAGTTTAGAAAGAGAAAATTGCTAAAAGTTTATTTTCTTCCCAATTTTTTCTGAGATCACTATTGTTCTTTATTTCATGTGAGGTGAATTTCTTCTCACAGATTTCAAAAAGTTTGAAATCGTATTTGATTGCAGCATATTTAATTGTAATTAGCTAGTATGCATCCCTAATCTCAGCAGCTTGAAAGAATGTGCAAATCTTATAGATGTTTGTGCTTGAGACAAGATCTAAGTAGAAGTCCTCCTGTTTTCTGATACATCTTTCAGATTTTCAGATACATTGCTTTAAGAAGCTGTTTAAAAAAAAAAAAAAGAACCTGTAATATGAATAATAGAGAGGAAGATACTATATATAGGTTCTGTGATGTTACTATACCCTTACTTCATTTTCATTATTTGAATAATGTAACACTTAGACCCTTTTCGCACGGGCTTTCTGTCGCGCAACAACCCAAGAGCCTCGCGGGAGTGGGAGCGTCGCTCTGCACGACGCGCTCCCACTTCCGCCACGCTCACGGGGCTGCAGCGGCGCGATCGCGGGTTTTTTGATTTTCGAAAATCACTTGCGCAACGCTCCCGGCGCCCAGGCACACTTACCTCCTGTGCGGAGCATCGGGGAGGCAGCCGGGTCGCGCTTCCTTCCCTCCGCCCCTGCGGAAGGAAGGGGCGGGGCGCTAGCGCAACAGACGCGACACCTCCTGCTTCGCGCGCGCGCGGGGGGTGACGGACGCGACACCTCCTGCATCGCGCGCGCGGGGGGTGACGGACGCGACACCTCCTGCATCGCGCGCGCGGGGGGTGACGGACGCGAGAGCCTCCTGCTTCGCCGGGGGGAGGGCACTCGCGTGAGAAGCCTCCTCCGGTGCCGCTTCCCCCCTCGTTCCTTCGCCTGCGGAAGGAAGGAGGGGGAAGCGGCAGCCTCCCGGAGAAGGCTTTTCGCGCGAGCCGCCCTCCCCCACTCGCGTGAGAAGCCTCAATGCGAAAAGGGCCTTAGTATCCTTGATTTCATATGAATGCTAAACCATAATAGATGTTCACATTTTTTTTGCTCATCTTTAGCTCATCAGTCTTGCACCTGGCTTAACATGTTTTGGAAGCATAATTAAGCAGAAGAGACTTAGTGGAGCAGGGAGAGGTCGTAACCTCTTTTGTAGGCCATTTCTAGTATACAGAGAAACTTGAAACAACTGTAGTAACTGTGCACAGATCGTGGATGGATGTGAACCCTTCCCTTTTTGTGCAGGTCACACACACATCTCTGCTCTGCCAGGATGTGGTTTTACATCCAGCTATTAGCAAAATGGGTTTACTTTAAAGTTTACTTTGAGAACCCAGTTTTACTATGTGTTTTGGAAAGAAATTTAGGAGCAGACCCAAATGTGTTTTTGACCGAGGGTGGTGATGATTATATGTGACCATGAGGAAATTCACACATGGGAAGAGAATATACATAATCCTGTATCTTGTCATTTGTCCCTAATCACTAGTTCCATTTTAGCATTACATTGGCATTCATGTGGCTTTCTTATATATCAGAATTGAAAATGGTAAAATCATTTTACAAGCAACTTGACCCAAATTAAAGTGGAGCTCATATTTTATTTTTCTTTTAGAAGTGGCTTACCTCCTCTTAATTCTTTTAATTTAAAGACTCCTTAGCACACATTACTGTTTATTTGCCTGAAAACAGCATGCAAATTGAAATTCCCTCTGCTGTCAGTTAATTTTATTCAGATATTGCTGCCTTGTCTTGATCTAAAGCAGTTGTAGTACTCATTCTGAGTCGGGAAGATTTTTTTAAAATAGCCTGAAGTGAAATTTTAGCACAATTACTGACTTCAGTACATTTGTGACACTTGAACTTCTGCAAATAAAGCAGCAAGAGCTAGCAAGAATGGAAAAGTTCATTTCCAGAAACAGTATAGGGAAAAGATGGATGGATTATCTCTATTCTAGGCAGACGTAAGTGAAACAGTAGCCTACTTGCAGGGTTATTTTTAAAGCTTTATAGCCAGTCTTTCTGATTCAGTGGTTCTCAGGTGAGCTACACCTGGTCCTTAAGAAATCTGGCCTGTTTGTCAGTGACACAGGTGTGGTATGGGTATCACTTATTTAAGTTCTCTTATAGGTTTGGGAGGAAGTTTCCCTTAGAAAAGAAATGCTGTGTCTCTGAAATTGACTAGAAATTCTGGGCCCGTTCCTTCTAGAGGAATGTTACATCCTTGGATGTGATTGCTGGTTTACTAATGACTGTGAAGAATATACATCCACTTTTAAGAACCTGTATTTACAGCAAGGGGCCTCCACAAATATTCTCTTTTTTATCTATATAAATGAAGACCAAGACATATTGTAACTGTACACCTCACATCTATAGGCTTCTCATCAGTTTTCTGCATGACTTCCCTTTTCACCCAGATTCATGCTATACCTTAAAACAGTTCAGAAATTGTCAGGTAGAATTGACAACAAAATCTTCATTAGATTTTCTTTTTCATGGAATATGTGGTTAAATTTTTATACAGATCTTTCAGATGACAAAGTCATTAGACTTGCTATTCCTTTTTTGGGTTATAGCATGAGTGCAGAGCTTTCTATATTCATATCCCTGAATGATCCTAATGCTATGTTTTTTAAAACAGAACTTAGCTGTTGAAATATGTTCTGTTTCAAAACACATGGAGCAAAATAGCACAGTGAACACCCGCTTTCTTTATTTTAAAAAAATCTAATTCCTGAAGCAAAGGCCTTTCCCACCAGCTGCTAGCACTGCAATTTTGCCTTGAAGTTTAGTAGCTTGTCCAGGTCACTTTCAGGTCACTTTTTTACTGAAATAAAATGAGGAAGTGTTAAAGCAAATGGTCAGAGGAATGGCTAATCTTGCTTTAAACTCATTGAAACTTCCAATTCACATAAGAAATTTATGTCATATTGTACCAGTTGGGTGAAAAAAGTTTGTTGTGAAGAGAATCCCAGAGGAGGAAAATCTTAGCAGTGTTGCAAAAAAAGTGTGTTTGAAATTATCATACTGGAACTAATGATGAAATGAGAACAAAAAGCTGTGTCAGATTAATTTGAATAACTTTTTGGTTATTTTCATTTTAGTTCTGAGACTGTATGTTCGGTCTTCTGCTGTTGTCCTGTCCTTAATTAACCAAATGGAACTGCTTAATTGCATGACTTATTAACCCTTTGTATGTTCATTTTCTTCTGATTTAAAAGCATAATCCATTAGATTATAATCCAGACGCCTTGAAGAAATCTGCTGTTCAGAAAGCTCTAAAGGTAAAAGTAATACTGCTTTCCATGTAAAGTCACACCATTAAATGGAGACACATGGTTGCCTAGACCAAAGAAACCTCCTGGTGTGTGTTTGTACCAAATAATATAGTGCTACTGAAAAGTAAAGACAAAGTGATGTTTAGTTTTTGTATCCAATGGGTTTGAAAATCATATCATGGTTGCATTGTATACCTTAAAAATGTGTAAGGCAGGGTTGGCAAGCTCTGCAATCTAGAGCATTTCTTTTTATCCTCAGAACCTTATGAGGCTTGTATCAGCCTCTCCAAATGAAACCGTTAAGTGACCAGAATGGTTTTATAAAAAACAAAATCTTCCAAAAATTAGATTTTTTACTAGAACAAGGCAAAGGGCTACATGTTGTCTTAGAGGAGCTTTGCATCTGCTTGGAGTGAAATTCTCCCTGTGGATGAGGGGAATATTTTTTAAAAACTGGATATAATTGTTAGTGTTGCTGTTGCTGCTGCTGCTACTGCACTGGAGGGCTTTATTAGGCAATACAAATAGCATTGGGTGTGTAGCATGTGGACACATGCCTCAGTAGCTTCAGTGAGTCCTTCTGTACTTGAGGCTAGTAATTGGATTTAAGACAATGGATTTAGTAGGCCAGTATGATCAGCAGCATGCTTTCACCAAAGTTCATGGTGCTTTTTTATGGTTTAATCCATAAATGTGCCAAATGCATTGGCCATAATTTAGCAGATCATTTGCCAGACTTAGAGCATAAGCAGATGGTTTATCCTTGAACAGGTATATCCTTAGTACATTGTGGTTAACATGTAATTCTTCAAAATAAGACTAGCACAAGAGACACAAAAATTAGGAAATACTTCGTAGATATTTTAATCTCAGCATATTACTTTCATGAATATCTTTGACGATAAGAGGCAGATATCTACATAGATGATCAGAGATAATCATAAATTCAGCTGTGGCAGCCAGCAAGAAAGCCTCCATTCTGTTGCAGGAGTAAGGAATTCTTAAATATTTTGACAGTAAAAAATGGTACTAAACTGTCCTTTGTGCAAACACGGCATACATACTTTCAGTTGGAGTGGAGAATTTGCTTCATGTATGCACAGATCATACCTGCTTCTCTTCCTCTATAAATATTCTGAATGGGAGCAAGGTAGAAGAGTGATGTGTCTACATATGACTCATAGGAGAAAGTAAGAGTTTTGGATTTGTCTTACTAGCTATTAGAAACAAGCCTGGCCGAAATGTGCAGGACCTCTGCACACAGGAATTTACAAATTCTATAGGTACCTGTATTTCCACAGTTTTTGTATGAGACATTTTCTTCATTTTGATATTCCTGGAATATTCATGCACTGTTTTAAAGTGTAAGAATCACAGCCTAAAATCCAAGTTGATCATACTGCTGTGCCTTGAAAAGCAAGATATAGAGATGAGTATATTACTTAACACTTTGTTCTTTTGTTTGGTAAAACAAGTAGTACTCTTACTGAAACATTCAGAAATTAAAAAGAAAGAGAGCAGTGGAGGAAAAATCTGTGAATGGTGAAACTACAAAATAATTTGTGCCTTATAAAGGCAGTTACTTGTGAATTTGCTGTATTCAACATTCAGAAATAATTGTTGCTAAAAAAAGAATGATATTCGCAAAGATACCAAATATTGATGTTAATATTTTTATAACATAACGTGGAAGGAATGGAATTTTTAAATGGACTTGGCAACAGAGCCTGCCATTGCAGATGAATGTTGCATGGTTTTTCTAATCTAGAATTTTAACTCTCGTTCAGCGTGAAAAGAGTGATTATGAAGACTCAGAAGGTTAACAGAAGTTTACATAGGATTTAAAATAAAATGTAAATCACTTTAAAAACTCAAGCAATTGACTAGATCTAAAAGTACATGTTTGTGGACTTCTAATTTGCTCTAACATTGTTTAACTTCTGTTTTAACCATGTTACATTTTTTGTGGAGTCCCAATACAAAATAACTATTAACATTCCAAATAATGTGTTCTAACAACATTAATAGATGTTTCAGATTAATTGCCGTAACTCTTTTTCTTAACAAAAGAATTTCTGTGAGCATCTATTGCAATGCATGTTAACGGAGACATTCAAGACTGAGGAATGTGTCAGTTTCTATAATGATTGTAAATCACTGTTTACTTTTGCAGTTTACCCTAATGCTATACAGCTGGTGAGCAAGGTTCAGACATAATACATGGTTGGTCTCTAGTAAGAGAGTTGGGTAATCCTATAAAAAATCATAATATACCTTCATATTTGCTGCCCCCCTTCTAAAATGTTCTATGATTCTGGTGTATAGCTTAACCATCATACATACATCAGATAAGCTTTCCATCATACATATATCAGAATAGCTTTCTAAGCCTGCGCTTTCTTCATATCCCCCATTTGCATGCAAACTGCAACATTCATTTATTTGTTCTAATGTTGCTACATTGGCTTTGGGGGTGTAAAGGCTTACTAGAGAATGAAATGTTAAACTTCGTGAAACAGTTTCATTCTGAGAATGTAGAAAGAGAATGTGCAAAGCAATCTGAAACCTGAATAACTGAAACAGTTATTTCAAGGTAGGTATGTGGGACTGCTGCACGTCTCCATAAATGCCCATGAATATACAACCCTTGTAAAGAGTTCGGGATACTGTGTAAAAGGTGGAGAGCAGAATTCAAAAGCAGTATTAAATTGATGGAAGGAAAACAAAACAATAGTATATTAAAAGAATTTCATTTCCTCCTCCTCAGTCAGGAAAGAAAATAAACAGCAACCCCAATCCCCTTGTCCTACTCACTGTTGGACATAAGGCACAGGAAAGTAAGGTGAGTGTGAACTGCTCAAATATGTCTTGATTAGTTAAGTTTAAATGCTGAAATAAGTTTAGATACTGAAGTGTAAATATTGAAGCTTAGATAAGTAAAAAAATAAGTTCACTAAAGTTTAGATACTGAAATAAAAAATAATAAATATGTTTGCAGTCTGTGTCCTATGGTCCTATTGTGAAACTGGCTGAGACCTACTTTCGATCAGCTGAGTGTTTTCTATATTATGCTTAAGACTGCACAGAAACCAAGGTGTGCAAGGATGCAGCACCCAATTCTTTGACCCATGGTGGAGAAAATGCTGCTTTGACTCGATGGAAATGGCTGCTCTCCAGCTTGGATTGAATAGCCTGGTTTTCATGGAGATTTGTTCACCTCAGATAAATGGGGATGGAGAGATCATTGGCGTGTGTGTGTGTAGGTATAAGAGAGAACCCTGAAAGAGGATGCCCAAACTGGTAAGCCCAAGTCTGGGTACAGCAGTTTCTAACAGCTATTGGTCAAGAACTTGAGACTCCAATTTTTTGTACAAGACTATCTGTTTAATGATGCTTTTCTACCAGTGTCTTGCCTCAAGATTTCATATTTCACTAATGGGTGAAGATTCTACTTTAATTCATCTTGATATTGTAATTTATATATGTTACCATTCCCTTTAGGAGCCCAAGCTGTCATAAAAGCATTGTGTTGGCTTTTTTCCCCTTTGAATTCATCCCTGTGTAACATTCCACTTTGAGTTAGGGTAAGCTACTACATCAGTTTCACAGCTGAAACAAAAACTTAAAACTTGAGTTTCATACACTCAAACCTACACTCTCAGCAGTACAAAGGCACTGAAGTAGGCTTTGAAAGCACTTTAGATCTGTAATCAATTTAGATAAATCACAAAAATGTAGTTTTTTGTGTGACTTCCTGATCAACAGTCCGTCTGAATTCTACCTTTCTTTCTCAGATTAAGTATGTAGATGTTGCAAAGTAACTCTGTAGACCAGGAAAAAGCAATTTGCAGACCAGATGCATGTCCCCAGCCTCACCTCTTTAGCTTTTGTACTGGCTGTGGAGGGAGGTGTGTCTCTTCTATAATAGCAGCAAATTATAAGCACTGGGAAGTTCGTAACCCAGGATTTGAAGGGGGCACATGAGCTTCCCTTATGGTTCCAAATTATGGAGCCTTGAGGGAAAAAGCATGTGCTCCAATTGGTTTCTCGTCCCCAATGCAAATTACCAGTGTGAGAGGCCTGATCCATATGAGCTTTTAGGCTTGGTATCTCACAAGAGGGTTCTTAATACAGGTCACATTCTGGCAGTTTATGGAGGGTTGACTGAAGCAAATGGAAGTATTTTTCCAAATGCAGACATCGATGAGGAGCTTTTATGAGTGTGGTGATGATACCCACAGCTCCTGATGTATTAGGACACAGAAGTTCAGCCCTTGTGTTTGTGAGGAGGTTCTCCATCCTTCTTAGGTAAGCTGAGCCTGCTTTCAGTTATGAATTTGAACAGAAACCTCTCCACTCCCCTAAACAGATACGCTACAAGACCAATGAACCTGTGTGGGAAGAAAACTTCACTTTCTTTGTTCACAATCCTAGACGGCAAGAGCTAGAAGTTGAGGTAAGGTGTCTCTTGCTTTTGCTCTTCTGAGATCTTTACCCTGTTGCTTCTTGCACCAGCTGCCTGTAATTATTGCCTTAACGTATCTATTGGTTATATTCTTCCTTCTGCACTTAATATATTGACACTGGAATGCCTAAAATTCCATAACAACAATTTACAGCAGGGTAGGCATGTTTGTTGCAGAAAATAGAAAGTGTAGCATATTATAGACAAAGAAATACAAAATGGTATAAGGTTTTACAAGATAATTTTTATTGATGAAGATAGCATATATGGTATCCTGTCCTGGTAGAATTTCTTCCATGTCTGCTAATACTGAAAAGTTCACGTTACCAGATTACCACATTATGACTTTACATTTTTATTGGTCACTGTAAACACAGTATTTACAGTATTGGACTTTAATACATGGAGAAATGATGAAAATAAGCTAAAGCCAGACTGTAAAGATAAGCATAGTTAAATTCAATTTATACTATTGCCAATATGCTATGGAAAATTAATATGCCTACCTGAACGTTTCATTCAATTTATTCTTGGCAGACGTTTGAGTTTTCATGAGATTAAGATAATTTAGTAATCTGCTTTTACTCCATGCGTTCAGTATTTGTTAGTGAAGAATTATTTTTTAAAAGGGCTTCCATTGGAATGAAACCTTTCTTTTTTCTAGGTCAAGGATGAACAACACCAATGCTCACTGGGAAATTTTAAACTTCCCCTAAGTCAGCTCCTTGCAAGTGAAGATCTAACTATGCATCAGAGATTTCATCTTAGCAATTCCGGTCCAAACAGCACTGTAAACATGAAGATTGCACTCAGGGTACAATATCAAAAACTTTATCAATTAATATATATGTTTTAAAATGTTAACAGTGATATGTGGATGGAAGGAGACCCACATTATCCATGGTTTTGTTTTTGTTTTAATTTCCAAGAGAGATCGGGATAGGATTTACCACACTGGCAGCTACAAACCATCATTTAGTTTGTATGTGAAGGTATATATGATTAGAAATATAAATTGATACAATAGAGAAGGTACCAATATTTTCTCTAACATTAAAACACATCTTTTGCACGTAGACAGTTCCCCACATCTCTGTTTAAAAGCTTCTTAGCAGGATTAGATAGAACTTCTGACTGAAAACCTTGAAGGTTTGTTTTGTCATTAAGTTAAAATCTCCTAGGTTAGCTGAACCAATGGTCCAACTTGGTATAAAGAAGTTTCCTACCTTATGTCTGATTGATCCGCTAGAGGAAAGTAGGAAGTTCTGTAACTAATTTTTACTTTGTTTCCTGATTCTAAATATACCTTCATTAAATTGGAAGATCACAAAAAGTAAACATTAGATATGATGCAGTATACTCACTGCATAATCCATTTACAACCACAAATAAATGAGATTGCTTTTCCAGAAGAGAAGGACTGGGTCACACATTACACATTATGGAAAAGGTAGGAACACACTGTGCATTCTCTCCACAGTGTGATGTTGAATAGGAGATTTTCTAGATCTTAACCACTGTGCACCCCATATATCTACTCTCTACATTATGAGAAAATAGTTGGGGGAGGGCTTTAATCTCTCAGTGCCTGCCTGTCTTCTCCTTTTCTCACACATATGAAGCTATTCAAAATTATGTTCAGGGAGTAATGATAACAAATACAGTGAGATGTTCAGAACAAGATGGATGATGGGTTTATAGTCATAGTGAGAGGTATAACCCAGTTGTCAGTGTTTGACAACTGGAAGTTTGGATTGTTATGTACTTTTAAATTAGCTGATAAAATTAGCTCTTACAATAGAAACATCTTGATAGGTGCCAATGCTGAAAACATGCTACAGAGTGCAGAAAGTAGTACAAATCTATCTTCTAACTAAACTTCAATCAACTAGATATTTTTCCACCATAGTGAGAGGGTGGTAAGACTTCCAGTTGCAGAGTGACTTGCAGAGATAGCAGAGTTACCAGGTCTAAAAATGATTTAGTTGCCTTGGAATCTAAAGAGTAAATAGTTTTCTGCTCTGATATGTGCATTGTGGTGTTGGGTATTGAGCTGTACTGCAAGAAGGAATTGATGTCATATCTTTTGTTTTATCATTGCTAGATCCTTTCTCTTGAAAAGCCAGAGAGGTCACCAGACCACCAACACTCAGCCCAAGTTAAGAGACCCTCTGTTTCCAAAGATGCAAGAAAAGGTTCTTTCAAGCCTCAGGTTCCCATTTCCCCAGCAGCTGACTTGAACAAGGCCCCTGGTTCTACAGCACCAGACACTGACAAAAAGACTGATATGGTTGAAAAAAACCCTCCCTCTAATCCCAGTCCTCAGTGGCCAACAGATCTCAGCAGGAGCTCCTCCAGCCTCCTTGCCTCCAACTTGAGCTATTCTCCCAGCCATCTTTCAGTCAAAGAACCGACGCCAAGTATCGCTTCAGACATATCACTTCCCATTGCCACACAGGAGCTGCGGCAACGACTCAGACAACTTGAAAAGTACAGTAATTTTTCCCCCTGATTTTTAATACTGGCATGAAATCCTAGGATTGGTAGGACTGAGAAGGGCTGTTGAATGAAACCAAGAGTTGCAATCACTTATGATGAGAGTACAAAATCAAGCCTGTGGTTCTTATGCCACTATGTTGCTTTGGGTCCCATATTGAGAAAAAGGTGGAATATAAATAAAACCATGGGGTGCTCTGTTGAAGCAAAACTAGACATACAAACAACAGTTGCACAAAACCAGAGCCCCTGCATCACGTGGGAAGTCCTGCATTTTAAACTCTGGCAGTGCTGGCTAGGACTGGCAGAAGCCAAGGCTTGAATCCCTGACTGTTCCATTTGGAATAAGCAGGGAGATGTTTCCAATTCATTTTCTTGATGGGAAAATGTCTGGTAGCAAGTTAAACTGTTGGGTTGCCTGCCTGGTATTGACTACCAGAGTGATATACTGGTTTGAGTGTTAGACTACAACCCTGGAGACAAGGGTTTGATTCCCTGCTCAGTTATGGAAACACACTGGGTGACCTTGGGTGCATCACACGCGCTCAGCCCCAGAAAACCACATGCCAGGTTTGCCTTGGAGTCGCCATAAGTTGGAAAGACTTGAAGGCACACAACAACAAATGGACTCCACTCACTGGCAACCACTATTGACTTAGTTGGACCTTGGTTACTATTGGCTGTTTTCCTCCATTTTGGGGGTATCACTAGCCAATATGGTTTTGGGCTATGGGGAGAATTCTTTCTGATTCCAAATGTAATGGTCAATTAGACACCAAATATAAAGTGAAATCAACCTCTCCAAGGGTCATGCTTTTCTGAAAACATAATCACAAATCAACAGTGGCTTTATTGTTTTATTGACTCCTTGGAATTACAAATTCATACTTGAATTGGGATTTAAAATAAGGACTGTGTGTTAATGTGACATAATGTGACATAAATAGCAATACAGTTGTTACCCTGAAAATTGGGGGTCCCGTGAGGGGTGCCTGGCTTTGCCAGTTAAAACACCAAATGTGAGGAAATTAGGACTCAGAGCACTGTTTAGCTAGTAAGAGGCAGGGTAACGTAACGAGATCTTTAACCCTATGTATACAGCGGCGGGTCAGAGAGTAGCTAGACAAGGTTTTACAAATAATAAACAATTCTTTATTAAACAGGAACACAGAAGACAAAAAATAAACTAACTATCTTGGAAAAGAAAGAGAGTTGCGAGGGGAGGCAATATGACCTGTTCCGTAGTCCTGGAGAGAGGTTGGAGACTCGGGGAAGAAAACTCAGCATGGGCGCTGAGGGGAGTCCCTTAGACAAACCAGCGGCAGGGCAGAATGGCAGTCCAAAGTGATCCAAAGATCAGTCAAAAATGAAGGGTTTTTATAGGGAAGTTCATGCCTTTTGGCTATGGCAGTCCCAGGGAGAACAAAAGGGGTTTTGGTGCTGGACAAAAGGATTTGGAAAGGTCAAATTTAACTTGATGGGATTTGCGTGTGAAGACAATACTTTGGCCGAGACGTGGATGTCCCAACATAAAAGAGTAACTTGATTGAAAGCCGATTGGCTATTGAGGAGTTTGCGGCGGGAAGTTCCCTAAAGCTTCGGGTGAGGTTTGAGTTGCTGGCTTCAATGGAGAATGGAAACCATTAACGGCCGCGCTCTGTCCGTGCTTGTCCTGAGAACTTGCAAACACGTGGGATGAGGTCACTGCGAGCCAGTCCAGCTAAAGCCGAATTAAATGATATCAAGTGATATCTGGGGGTCCTCACCAAGAGTGCCATGGCGGAAGTAACACAGTCAGCTCTCCACATTTGCGAATTTAACTTTCACGGATTTGATTATTAGTGAGTGTCTCCAACCCCTCCCCACCATGTCAAGTGTTTCTTTTCTGGGGGAAACCTCCCCTCAGCAACTCCAATCAGGTTGTTCAGCTATTTAAAAACCCGTCCTGGTCTTCCTCCTCCTCCACCAGCAGCTGCTTAGCCAGCTAAGGATGGTGTGCAACCTGATTTCTCAGCACCACAAACACTCACCTGATGCCCTACACACACCCAATGAAGAAGATAGGTGAGAGAGAGGAAGTAAAGGGGCCACCGTGCCAACCCACCTCTTTTCCTTTTCCTTTCCCTGACCTGGTTTGGATCTTGGGTGCTCATTCTTCCCTCCATGCTTCAGCCTCCTTTCCACAGAGACACACAGTTTATTTGTGATTTTTCCACTTTTGCAGGGATCCTGTATCCCTAACCCTAGTGAATGTGGAGGGCCGACTGTACTTGAAAAATCTGGGCACTTAAAATTGATCCCTTTCTGACTGATGTACTCATCCATTTATCTGATGGAACTTTCCAGCCCAAGTCCAAGACACTTTGTAAAGATCCTTTTTAAAGCTAGCATGGAGATCATCCCCTATGTGTTAACTTCCCTGTATTATGCTTTTCAGAACTTGGAACTTAATGTAAGTGAGTGGAACAGAGCTTATTGTTTTTCATTGAAATGTTCTTAGGCATATTTATATAATTTAGAGCTTTATTGTTTAAAATTGAAGTGCAATTCATGCCATCCTTTGACATCTGCAAACTGCCACTGCTTACCAGGCTAACTTTATTAATTTCATTTATATTTGTCTTGCTGCCACAAAAAGCACTTTGAATATAACCTCTTCTGTTATCGAAGATATGCTGGAACCATGCAAGTGGTTCAAGAGAAATTTGACACATGTGCATTTTGATACTGAATACACATTGTTGTGTTTGTATGGGAAGAAAAGATGGTTTAAAACAGTGCTGCAGTCTAACACTCAAGAAATCTAAAAGAAAGAGATACTGCTTACCTGTGAAGTGCTTGTTATGCTACAGTCACTAAACATTGACTTCTGGTATCATGATTTTCACAGTGGCACAACGTTAGGACAGTCTCCATTGGGGCAGATTCAGCTAACAATTCGTCACAGTTCACAAAGAAACAAACTTATGGTGGTGGTTCACACTTGTAGGTGAGTATTGTATATTCCTGTATTCCTGTGACATTACACAGAAAGTCTCATCTATTTGTCAGTTTAGGATGTGCAGTGTAGAGATTCTGCCCAGCTTGGTGCTCTTGGAACTCTAAGCCAGCTTGAATAGAAGCAATCAAATTGTTTTTTTTCAGAACTATCAGCCATATTTTAAGGTTTAGGATAGGGCACAACAGCTCATTTATAGAGTCTGTTAACCAAATACACAATTTACAAGCTTGTGCTAGATGTAAGGCGTTGCACTGGAAGAACAGCCTTAGCTGAGTGTAATATTAATTGTTGTGGAAGGGCCCTATTTCTTTGAGAGATCATATATTTTACCCCTGTGATGCACCATCAATTACAGGATCCAAGATAACAGTGCTAAGGAAAGATTCTACCTGAATATAGACCTTCCAGAGAGGTATTGTCCATTGGGGTAGCAGTGTTGAGCTAGGTAGGATCTTGCATCTGAGTCTACCTCAGCCCTTAAAATTTATTTAAACCCTGAATATTGCAGTTCCCACAAAACCATGAAATAGTTGTTTTAAGGAATATCTTTTGTAAAGCTTGCTGTATTTGCCTCCTCATTATTGATCCATTCAAACATTGTACCTAGATTATTATAATTAATAGGTAGAGCACGGGTGAGAACCCTGGGGTCTTCCAGGTATTTTTGGGCTGCAGTTCCTGGCAAAGCAAAGACACTAAAGATATATTTGAGGTTCCCCTACAGGCAGTTTGTACAACTGCAAACCAGAAAATTATACTCCTGTACTGAAATGTGGGTATTATTGGCCAGAGGGGAAAAAAAAAAGGGAAAAGGAAAAGTCATCTTGTAATTTAATATTGCTCCTAACATACAGGGCTTAGTTTCATATCTACGTGGGTATGTCTTTCATGGGGGGCATCTTAGTCCAGTCTAATGACTAGGGCAAGAAAATAGGGATCAGTAAATTATTATCTTCACATTATTTGTGGACCTATTCCTAAGATGTCCATAAATAGTTTTGCTAGTGCATTTCCTAATACTCTGCATTTGAGGGAAGTGTTAAACAATGGTATATAGTTTTTGCTCCTTTGTCTTGTTCTTACTGTGACTTGTTGACAATGCAGCAGTAGCACTGACCTCCACTCATCTACTTTGTCTGAACTTGAAAATTAGCTTGGTGAGATTTCCAGCCATCCAGAATCCTTTGTCTGAGAGGTATGTAAGTGAGTTCATAAAGACAAATAAATGGGAGGTGAGAGCTAAGGCAGTAATGCACCTAGGAGACAACCAGCCTGACATGAGCTACAGACTGTACTGCTTCTATTTTATATGTTGTTCTGATCTGGGTATTTTGTGTTCTTTGGTCACAGAAATCTAATCGCATTTTCAGAAGAGGGATCTGACCCCTATGTTCGAATGTATTTATTGCCCGACAAGAGGAGATCAGGAAGAAGAAAAACGAGTGTTTCAAAGAAGACTTTAAATCCAGTCTTTGATCAGGCGTATGTTGCAATCTCCATTTTCAGAATGAAATTAATAAAATGATTTTGCTTGCACTGTATTGAAACAAAACTTTTAAGACTTAATCTGTTTTACAAGTCCTACCTACCGGTATATTTTGTTTTCCATCACCTAGTAATGGCCTTTGGGCTTGACAAAACCTAATAGAAATGGTGTCAGCAATTTACTATTGTTAGGATTCCAGTGAATTCTGCAACAGGAAGGACAAAAGGTGTAATATCTTATTTGTCACTGTCCTGTGGTATATTCTTATGACCTACAGTGAAGTACTGTTTTAAATCAGTTTTTTGTGATAGTGCACACTCAGTGAAAGGATTTTAAGCTTGCAAGATGACTAAGTTGGTAGCACATAGGATTTTATCTAAATTATGCATGTTGTAAACAGATGTAGGTTTGAATTCAACAGAATGACTCAGGAAGAATAAAAAAACAATTTCCAGGATGCCTTTGAGAGTTTTTGCGCTCATTTTAAGATGAGGTCATAAAGATAAAGGGGAAAAAAACCAGGAAGAGGTACAGTTGGCCCTTCATATCCATGGGCTCTATCTATGGATTCAACCTACCATGGCTTGAAAATATTAAAAAAAAATCTGTAAAGCAAACTTCAGTTTTGCCATTTTATATAAGAGATGCCATTTTAATACACCATTGTACATAATGAGGCTTGAGTGTCCATGATTTTTTGTATCCCTAGGAGTCCTGGAACCAAACTCTAGTAGATACTGAGAGCCTGCTTAACTATCAAGACACAAAATGTTCAGTCCTGCAGTCTGAAAAGTTCTTTGCAGATTTTCAGGGATTTTATTCTGTAGGCCCATGGAGTAGATTTTTTTTAATGCAATCAGAGATTCTATAGTTGTGGGATATCTTCAGTGCCATAGTCCATTTTCCCCTTCACAAGCACAGCAATGCAGATTTGCAAAGCCTTTCGTCTTCTTTTCTCTGAAATCTTTCTCCCTTTTCAGCTTTGATTTCAGTGTTTCATTAGCTGATCTGCAGAGGAGAACACTAGATGTAGCAGTGAAAAATAGTGGTGGTTTCCTGTCCAAAGACAAAGGGCTACTTGGTAAGGTGAGTTACAAACATTAGGAAGCATGCCATAGGACACCAGTTCTATGCGCATGAGCTACAGTGTGAGCTTAATTACTCTTGCTTTATTATGTAGCTGTAGTACCATAGTCAAAATAACTCTGAACTGAAACAAAACTGGTTTCCCTTCAAATTATGTATCTTCTAATAATGCCTCATTTACTGATTTATCTCATTTTGAATTGAGAGAAACTCATGCAGTGCTGAAGTGTCAGCAGATGTCTTCTGCCATATTAGATAGGCAATGATTTTTAAAACGTAAATATTCTTAAACTGAAGATTCTTTGTAGCCTCACCATATTTAAAAGGATCTTCAATTTTAAGAGAATGTTCCATGCTGTGTTGCACTGCCTCATTTATGAAAATATTGTTTTTTAACACCTCATTTTTCTCCCAATGTGGGATACAAGTTTAAAAGAAATACACATAATAGATACATAAACTTCCTTTAAGTTTTATTTGTTGTCGTTCCAAACAAACAGGAATTTCTGTTTGTGAAAAATAAGATAGATCTCCTATATTATGCTTGGCTGCGGTGATTATACAGTCAGGCCTCCACATTCAATAGGATTTGGTAATTATGGAGTACTTCGGTTATCCTTATATCTGCTGGGAGGATACTTCTGCTAAGCATAGTCTCTCCAACAAATTCCTGATACACCTTGCAGATAATTTGCTTTCGAACAGTGGAGAAATGAACAAGGGGATCAGCGATCCTGGATTTGATGTTAGCCAAGGTCTAATGGATTGTAGTGTTTGGTGGGCCAAAATTTCTGTATTCCTGGTATGGAAACAAGTATTTGGTCAAGTCACCATGGCTGAGTAGTGTGACTATCCCTGTACAGAATGGAGACTGAGTGAGGCAAAGATGGAGATGACAGACAGAAGCTATCAATTTAGCACTGCTAATACTGGGCTCTACCATTAAGTGTTGCTACACTTTTCTGGAAGGAAAATTTCCTTCTTCCTAGAAAGAAAAAGAAGTTCTGAAGTAGTGAATTTATGTCCCTGCAGTCAAGAAGGGATGCTGGACATCCAGATCAATTTTTCTGAAAACTGAAATAGTACAATGTCAGCTGAAGGCTTTTTTTCATTCTGTCTCTTGGTTTTCCTTGTTTTAGTGTAGTCCTCAGGAGAGATTTGGGGATAGTCTCACCTCTGCAGAAAGTGCTTACCACTTTCATGAGATCTCCTCCCTATAAGGGAAGACAGAAATTTGCAAGGAAATGAACGGAAAATTTTCATATTGTGTGTATCATATACAGTCTCCCGACACTGAGTTTACTGAGGTGGGAGTAGGGCAGTTGTATTAGCGTCTAGGGTCAAAAAGTTCCACATTTTCATGTTAGAGTACGTGTTCAATGTACTTACTCATTTTCAATAAATGACTGTTCTAATACTACGACAAAAGCTTAATTGGTGGTAAGGAGACTCAAGCCTTTAAAGTTTAAAACGGGAAAAGTTCTCTTTTCCATTTATGCACACTTAAGGTACTTATGATTCAAAACCAGAACTTCCACAGTATTCTTGTATTTTTAAAATCTTACCTATCTTATTATTATTTTGCACAGGTATTGATACCACTGGCATCCGAAGAACTTTCCAAAAATTTTACCCAGTGGTAAGTATGGTCATTGTGATCCTCTTTCCTTTGCAGTTATTTTTGGTATTCATTTTTTGTTTTATTCACTTTCCCCCCTTTCGTTTATCTTGTAGGTATGACTTGACAGAAGATGGTACAAGGCCTAATGTGGCACCTTAGGAAGTTTGATTGCCAGAAGCTCTATTAGCATACTTTTGCCAATGTTTATATATTTTATCAGCATTGTTCACACAGATGTACCAATATTATTTTTTTTATAATGCTTAGTTATTAGGCCCATCACTGCTCCCCCAAAATTTTATAACAGCTGGACATTTTATGTAGACGTAAGTCAGTTTAACTGTAAACCTTCTTGTCTTTATTTGTTACAACTATTTTAATGTGCAATAGGGTTTGTAGAGTAACAATGGAACTTTTTTGGGGATTTGTACCCTTGAGAAAAGTGAAAAGACGTTTATCTGTTTTTCCTACTTTGTTTAGTTTCGCACCAAGGGATTTGCCATGTAAATAGATACTATTTTTTAAAATGAATTTTCCTCAGTGGTTAGAGGACAGAAGAAAATGTCATAGCAAACAGATATTTTCTTCTAAACACATGCTGTAAAATCTAAAGACTATGGTTTTGGGAATGGTCATGGCAGCGAAATGGTCTTAATTGTACTAATATTATAGATTAAAAGTCTGTGAGATATCAACAGGTAGGCCATATATTTCTGGCCTTAAAGGCTTTCAAGAAGGGAGAGTACAAAATATTAACTTTTTAATATTTATATGAAAATGTATTCTTGAAATTTCATTCAGATAATGGATATAATTCACAGATTCATTCAGATATTATAAAGAAAATTATATATAAATACTGTATAAAAAAGTCTATCAAGGTCCTAAAATCACAGTATTTTCATTTGGGGTCTTGATAATGTGAAAGTGAAGGCTTCAGTAATTTAATGCACTTTGCAGTTATTGCTTCCTGTTAGAGTTCGGTTTCCCCCATCCTTACTACCGGAAAATTGTCTATGCAACAGTGTGATTAAGAGTTTGATAACTCCCCTAATGATCTAACATTTGTGGTGGTATCACACTGATTGATACAGATACAAAGCTCTTTTATAACTGGGTCTTTGGAACATAATTACTGTTGTCATCATAAAGTGCTGGTTTGTTTGCAGTTTAACTGGAACTTGCTTTATAGAAAATCCCATCCATGTCCAGATAACTGACCAACTCTTTGCCTGGTTGCTTCAGTGCTGCTCATAACAGAACTTGGAGGAGTTATCTGTCTTTTTGGGTGTCACCCCATGTAATAGTCACATTCCATTTAAATGCCACTGTGTTCTACTGCAAGGACCAACACTAGAATCAAATCATCTATACATCACCAGTAAGGAGTCTTTCACTGGAGGTGAAAGGGTGTTCTTTACAGGTTGCACCAAACCAACACTGACTTTGGATGTGTTACTTCTAAATGATGATAATGCAGTAAAGAAAGTAAAAGAACCATTTTAAATCAAGTATGAGTAGTAATCAGCGTAGCCTTTTCATTTGATTTTTGTGCGCCCAGGAAATGCCCAAGCAGGTGGGGGGGGCGCTTTAAGATTATTCAAATGTGAACTGTCTGTTTCCTTTTATTCACTGTTGTTTTCAGAATCAATGAGGCATTAATTATATTTATCCGTTTTTAAAGCTTTTCCAGATCAGTTTATCAACAACAACAAACAAAAAAAGAGATTTTTGTATTTCAGCCAAGAAGCAGTTGTGGTTCATCTGCACATAGTAGCCCCACAGTCTTGAACCTATAAGGGAGAATAAACTCGTGGAATACTAGCTTTATGATTAAAACTTACTGAATCTTTACCTCTAGTTTATATAATTGGTATAACCTTGCAGGAACTTCTCCTGCATTAGCACCATTAATTTGAGATTGCACAGAAGATGTTCCCATTGTGCCCTTTAAGTACACTACTAAGAATACCAAAGTGCCTGTCATATGTGTCTGAGATTGTTCATACCAGGATTTACAAAATAAATTTTCATTTGTCAGCCTGTACTTTGACATGCTGTGTCCATATGTAACATAGTGGCATCCCTTCTTTAATTTTGCATGGGCTTCATTAGGCAGACCTCTGCAGCAGCCTTTGGATATTGGGCTGTGTATAGTATAGTATGATTGAGCTCTGTGAGAAAAAGCTCATCGTAACTTCTATAACTTGGGTTAATGTGGTTCCCTGCTTCTCTTTAAATGACATTAACACAGACATTGCATGACTCCCGTTACAAGAGTTCTTACAAGGGAGATTATGTAACATGAGCATAGAACGCCCATGAGAACTATAGTTTTAATGATGAATCTTTATGAGAAACAAGATACGTAAAGATGCAGAAAACATGAATAGTAGAGAAATCTTGCTGAATAAAATCAAAAGTGCAGTTTTGAGATCTGCTTGTAAGTGACATTGGTCAGGACTAAGTAATGCCACCGCACAGTGCTCTCATTTACCAGTGTTGCTTGCAGGGAGATCTCAGTACTGGGCTTTTGATTGATTTAGTTCCTACTAATGGGAGACCTTTCAAAGAAGGTCTCTATAATAGGATGTGTGAGGAACAACTTAAAACATGTGGATTTCTCTTTGAGGTCTAAGGCTGAAATTGGAGAAGGGCCTAATAAAACATCATTCTGTTGGGTGAACTGAAAATAAACCTGGCAACTGGTCCTTCATGTATCTCAGGTGTGAACAGATTTCAGGCTTCAGAGCCTAAAACAGTGGGTCTCAGCCTAAAGTGCTCTAGCTGTTTTGGACCAACTCCCAGAAATAGCAGCCAGCGTTATCAAGAGTCTGATATTGTGAGAGCTGAAGCCCTAACATCTGGACAGCCAAAGACTGAGAAATTCTAGTCTAGAACTATGAAGTCCACTAACAAGAGCCAGGTGCTACAGGCTGACTAAAACAGGTAGACATATGCTGATAATTAGAACAGGATGTCTCAGTGCACATAGTCAGCCCAGAAAACTGTTATCAGTACTAGAATCGTATTCATGGAATCGTTTTCACACAAACAGGGCCCTTTCCCATTCCACAGTTATAGCACGATGATTCTATTTTAACTACCATGGCTGCACCTTGCAGTTTGTAGGTTAGTGAGGCATTGGAGCTCTCTGGCTGAGAATTCTAAAGACCTCTCCTTAAACTACAAATCCCAGTATTCCATAGGATATTGCCATGGCCATTAATGTGCTATAATTGTGTAGCGTTCACACAAATTAATATGATAAAATAATATGTACTTCTGGCTCTACCAAGCATTTTGCTTTCAGCAGTGTGATTTAGGAGCAAAAATATTTTAAGGTTTTGCTACTATTAGACATCTGGGAGTTAGAAACCCTTACTCATTAGAATCAGATCTGTTAAGATCTGTTCGGTAAAGATGAGTATTGCATGACACGCACTTTCAGTCCTCTGTTGAAGTACTAGTCATCATCTCCTTTCTTTACCCACTCTCTCCTAGTATATCAGCATTTCTAATGTTCTTTCCAACATACCCAGGTCTCCTGCATGAGGAAATAACATGATGAGAGAACTGTGTTAAATAATAGATGCCAAAAAATGTAATGCAATATGAAGAGTCCCAGTGGGTGGCCCTTAAATGAAGAAATGGACCTCTAATGAAAATCTGGACCAAAATCTGGAAAATTGTTACAAACAAAACTATCAAAGTTCGAAGTTGCTTGCATGAATCTAATCTGTCCACAATTTATTGGTGGCTTATAAAATAATGAGGAGAAAGCATGAAGCTGCTATTAGCAAATCAAGGACTGAATGTCATTAGACTAGCTTTCCGTACTCTTGTTTTCTAAATCCTGTGCCTTAAAGGAAAGCTTGAAATATTTTGTGTTTAAACCCAAGCTTTGTTCAGTGTATTTACTACTACATACTATAGAAACTGTTGGAGGCACTGTTTTTGCTGGGGAGAAAAGCAGTGCTTTCCATTAGGCTACCATAATCCAAGCATCAAGTCAATGTGTTAACCTGGGTTTTGGATTTAAAATTGCTTTTTCTTTTCAACTTTTTCTTTATCAGGCTTGCAGCAACTGGTGAAAGGAAAAGAAAAGGTTTTTTTTTTTTGCTCATGTAATTTTGCAATTGCATGTATTTATTCAGTAAACGATTCATATGGAAATCATTATGGCAGTTGTCTTTTATGTCTCCTTCCCAAGATGGTCTTAAATATGTCTGCAGCTTAATTTGCAGTCATTAGTGCATTTGACACACCACTGTATCCAAGTGCAGTATTGTGTGTAACGCACTGAGTTACAGGAGAGTGATTTTCCAAAAATGATGTGAGGAAGAAAGGTTTCAGCTCTTGAAGAAAGTAGTTGCTAGTTATGTCCCAGCCTGTGTTACTCGGGATCTTCAAGCTGCCATTGTCCTCCTAACTGGCTGAAGCCGTACCATTTTTTCACAACTTAGTTCTAACATAAGAATATTATCATTACAGTCTAAGGGACAGCTAAGGATAAGAGTATTTCAGCAAAGGTAGATGAGGCAACTGAAACATATCTCAAAAGTTCAAAGGACATACACTCTGGCTATCGTCTTCTACTTTTATCAGTTCCCACAACTTTATGGTATTTCCCCAACCCTTGGCTTCAGCTATGTTCAGAATCTCTATTCAAACAATACATCCTTAATTCCACTAACCTAGAAGGTCCTTGTCTTGTCTATAAACCAGATAAGCTTTAGGAGGTCTGTGAGCCGGACACAAAAATCTGTGTTCTTTCCTACTTGCTTTTCCTTTTAAAACTGTGTTTCAGTATGTTTTTCTCAGGAGGAGGTCCATAGCTTTCATCAGAGACTTGATATCTGTGACCCAGAAAAGGTTAGGAACCACTGCATTGACTATCTCAATAAGTGTTTTAAAATGAAATACCCTCATCCTTTCATACTTTAAAAATAGGGCCTTATTTAATTTAACATTTATGGCATTACAGTGGGCCTTCTGCATTCACTTGGGTTAGGAGTGCAGGACCCTTGCAAAAGTGGAGAAGTTGCAAATGTCAAAATTTGTGTCTGTGGGAAGGGAGCCATGGCATGGTGGGGAGAAAAGCCGTGGTCTAAATCAGGTAAAGGAAAGGAGAGAGAAAGGGGGGGTTGGCATGGTGGCCTTACATTTCCTTTCTCCCACTCATCTCCTTCCTTGGGTATGTGAGGGCATCAGGAGAGAAATTGGGCTGTGATCCCTCTTTAGTTGGCCAGGCAGCAGCTGGTGGAGGAGGAGGAGAAGAGGTTAGTTTTTAAAGAGCTGCAGAGCCTGAACAGAGCCACTGAGAGGGAAAGTTTCCCTGCAGTAGAAGTTCCTAAGGTGGGAGGGAGCAGACTTTAAAGAAACTCACAAATAATCAAATCTGTGAAAGTCAAACCCACAGATGTGGAGGGTCGACTGTATAACATTTGGTGAGGACATAGCTGTGGCTGTTCCCATGCTCTGGAACTCCCTTCCATGGGAAGCTAGGCTGCCCTCTGCCCTTTGCCAGCAGCAGGCTTTTAATGGAGGCTTCTTATGGTAGGTGTGTGTTTCTTTTCAACTTTTATGTGCTTTTTAATGGTTTTCTGCAGTTTTTAACCTGATTATTTCTGATTATTCCAGTCATTTTAGTTGTGAATAAAAATGTAAATTGTTTTACCTGTTTCTTTTTGTGAATTGCCTAGGGTCCACTCTGGGTGAAAGGCAGCATATAAAATAAATAGATAATAAATCTACATCACTTAAGGTGATTAAAGCTGCATCATGTGTGCACTTCAAAAAGAGTAGCTCATTGGTGTTCTGAAAAGTTTAAAGTATGACTTTTAAGAAGAATTAATGTACTAACATACTGAAGCTATACATAACAGCGGTGGCAGAATGGTGCTTTGGGACCCGTCACTGACCACAACTCTGTTAGGAAGGGCTTCAGAACATGATGAAAATCTTGAAAGTGATTGAGCTTAAAATCTGATGTTGCACTCAAATTCTCAAACATTTAGGTTGAGCCCAGGAGGACAGACAGTGGGAAGGATTTCTCATTTTTTGCAAATGCAGATTATAGGCTGCATTTATGTAATTTTCCTTATTTATTTAAAAATCTCTAACAGCACAAGATGTGTAATCCTCATACTATCATGCTTATGGTTATATGGGGAGGTTTTTTTGTCACATACTTGACTAATACATAGCACTAGATGGTGCTGCAGTTCCTGATGAATGGCTTTTCTTCCCATTCACAATGCTTTGGGCTGCACTCACAGTTAAAAGGTATAAAGCTGTCTAATTTGAAGATGTATGTAAAAGGTATGTGACCTCTACTGCCTACACAAGAACCTACAGAAATTTAGTTCTGCTCTTCAGAAGAAGAATCTAAGCCAGCCTATACAGGATCACATTTTCCGTCTGTAGGTTATTGAATGGTGAGAGAAAAAAGAGATGCAATTGAATTCTCAGAAACTGATGCCATGATTATTAGCTGTTGGTAGAGACTTCTCTGTTCTAGTGTATTCCTGTGGCTGCATAGTTAGCTTCATGTGCTCATTCAAGTTGCATAATTCTGCAAATTGACATCCAGAAAGGAAACTATTGAAATTAATTAAGGTGACTTCACATAATACAAAAATAAAAGCAAACAAAAAAAAAATATATGTGTAATAACCATTGCTGAGTCTTGTACAAAAAGGGACAGGAATGTAAGGAAGGTTATGTGAGTTATAAACATCAAACCTTATAATGAGCCAGTATGAGTGGAAGCAGTGTGTATTTCTACATTGCAAATGTTGGGAAAGTGAAACAGCACTGAAGCACATTAAAAAAAATGTGAAAGGAGAAGCACCTGCATTTTTCGGTCTATAAAACTTTACAATAAACTAAACTTCCAGAGATAAAATTACTAAAACAGCATGCCAGTGTGAGCTTGTGTTGAGGTATATCTTCAACTCCCCAAAGAATGGACACCTCAATTTTCCAATAAATGGGAACTGTTTAGCAAACTGTTGTTAACCTTATACAGAAAAACTGGAATACTCTATGTGCGCGCACACACAAGCACACTTTCTTGCATGCAGTAGGTTGCATACATACATGAATTGTCTTCAAAGGTATTCATACTAACCACCACTGATGCAAGCTGAGTGTTTTTTGGATGATGTATTCATCAGCTGTTGCTCAGGGAGACGGGGACGTGGCACATTCCTTAATTCCCAGTTTTTATTTTAAAAATAAGTATCTAGCCCTTGTAGAAGCAAAAATGTCAAACAAAACATGCAGCCACAATTCTGCTCATAAATTTTGTAAGCACTAGCCAGCTCATACCTTACAGTGTTTTTATGCAATGAATGCAATCAATTAGCACTTATGTTCAACACAGAACATCCATGTACATTTTAAAGGTCTGGTTCTGGTTCTGGTTCTCCACTTTCCTGGGAATAGATGGAAAGTGAATACAACACATTAACAGAGTGGCTATTAATATTCTCAAGACTGCTGTGATCATATACTTTGTTTCCTCTCCTTAGTTTTATTTTTAAAAATGTCCCTCGCTTCAAATACAATTTTATTGGTATTCATTATACCTCTTGTGTGATGCCCAGTGTAATATTCTTCTGCATTTGGACTGCCAGATTCCCCCAGGATTCTCTGCTGCTCAGTGTCGGCTTCTAAATGTCAGGGAATGTGACTCTAAATAACAAAACATGCATGGACATATGCAAGGAAAATACACAGATGTGTTGTAAGCTGGGAATTAGATTCATATGACACTGAATATTTTTCTTGCTGCATCCATTCTGAAAGGAGAAACAGAAATGGAATTACACTTTAATTAAATGTGGATAATAAACAAATACTTTAAAAAGTTTCCTCAGTGGAATATAGAATAAATTTTACCATAGGATAAATTGCTGTTCTCAAAGGGTCTCACAGCTCAAGTCAAGTGTGTGTAAAATAGAACTGATTCTCACGTCAAAATAACTATTCCTGAAGGGGCATGGATGACACACCGTCAAAAGAATTCTCCAGCTATCTGCTGTATGATATCACATGGAATATTTTACTTGTATTGCTGTTGATAACAGTAATGGATAATAATAAAAAATTACAATAGTTTGCCCAAGGCATACTAGGCTACTTGACAGCAAGTAAGTAGGCTCATTTAACGGGAAGAAAACGTGATATTTTCTGATGAAAGGACAGCACGGAAGCAAAGCTGCATTTGCGGTTGCTCAGCAACCTCTCATGGAAAGCGGCCTTTCCAAGATTGCTTTAACTTGATTTGACAGGACAACGATAATGACTGTGAGAGTAATATAAAAGGTATAGATTATTCCAAAGTGACATGCAAACCTGTCAAAATGGAGGCGTGCAATTTAGGTGTGTTGAAGGAGGGCACCCTTGAAAAACTGACAATAGGTGGTGGACTCATTATGACGTGCACTTGTGATTCTTAGAAGAATCACAAAACCTTACAAACCTGCATTTTGGTTTTCTGGCATATCACCTCAGAGCTGATGTTTGTTATACTTCAGCCGGCTATGATTTCCTTGTCACGTTTTTAGCCACAGAACTAGCAAAATAAAGAACTGTGCTGAGTATGTTATGTCAAATCAAAAGTCAGGGATAGCCATGTTTCAGCCAGTTTGCCACATTTTTAAAGCTGGAAAAAATAACTGATAAACTAAAATATGAGGCTGATGGCACCTTAAAGAATAATGTATTCATTATGGCATAAATATTTTTGGACTAGGTGAAGTGGATTCTACTCAAAGTTTATAAATTTGTTAAGGTGCCACAAGATTCTGCTTTTGTCTGCAGCAGATGAACACCTCTAATGCTCTGAGAATTAATTGATGGATTACTGCAATTTGTGCTCCAGCATTTGTTTACAAATAGGAGATGCAGCCATTTGGGATATTGCTGTACCCTGCAAATGTTTAGACTCCAGTGCCTCTGCTGCAGGAGCGCCAGGGCTGAATCATAAAGAGGAGTGAGAGGACTCGGGGGCTATGCAATGAGCACACCAAAACATATCAGAACCAAAAGCGTGTCTCAGGTGGCTGCAATCCAAAGAACGGTTTTCTATCAAGGAACATACTTCCCTGCAGACTGCAGTTCTGAGTCCTCCCCAAGAAAACATCGAGGGTGGGAACCCAGATATTTCAGCATTCCAGCCACCAGACCACAGAAAATGACTAGAATGCTCAGTTTCCAGTTCCCTTGGCTCACTGGGTGGGAGTTGATGATTCCAGCAGGTCCTCCTGAGGTCTCTCTTGAGGGCAGTGATGTAGACTCAAGTCTTATTGATTCCGACTCAAGTCAGACTTCAGTCACTTCAGTGACTCAACTCAGACTTGATTTGGCAAAAATTACACACTGACTTGACTTGACTTGAGAGTTGCATATTTTTAGTGACTGACTTGATGCCTTTAGTTCAGTAACATAACACATTCATGCAGAAACAACTTACTGGTCACATGATGATCTGTCTCATGCCCAAAGTGTGGACACATTTCTCAGAGGGAACAGCAAATGGGTTAGGCAATGGGCTTGAGGTGGGGTTGAGGTCTGCTCAGCAGCCTGTTCTTGCTACATATAGGAGGAGCTTCCTAAAATTTTTCCTAAGAGCAGAAGGCAAGACTCATGTCCAGAGTGCAGGGTGCATATCTCAGAGGGGAACAGAAAATGTGTCTTGAGGAGGAAGCATCCTTCCTTCTAAAGCTCTTGAAGCTTCAGTAATGGGGAATAAGAAGGATCCTGTTCCCACTTCTGAAAAAGCCTCCAGCTTTGCAAATGGGAAGTAAGAAGGATCCTATTCCCCACTTCTGAGGCTGCAGATGGCAAAATCACAAAAGTGGAGGGCCAACTCTACTTAAATTGTTAAAATTGACTTTATTGACTCTGTCAAGAAATTCTGGAATACTGGTGGGAGTATAAAGTTAGCTTCCAGACTTGACTTGAAAGTATCTTGCAAGGGCTTGAGACTCGATTTGAGACTTTAAGGTAGAGGCTTGAGACTTGGAGTAAAAGACTTAAATACATCACTGCTAGAGAGTACACTGAGGATGGGAATTTTACAGTCAGCAGGATGCATGTGGTCCCCAAAGGCCTTGTGTGTAGCCCTGACTCCCCTAAATGTTAGATATAAATGTTGTAACCTAAAAGTGGACTGCTACCTGACATGATATCCTTTGGAGGACGCATCTCAAATAGTAATTTGCTAAATAGAAACAAAAAAACATAAAACCTTTTGGTATAAATTAGGTGGAATCAAGCTATAAAGACCAGAAGAAGATCCTCTATAAGAAAAGGACCACGGCAGGTGTACAGATCGCTCACATACATGACCTTTGCTTCAGAGATATTGGTGGCCGAGCAGAATACATAAACAAAGGTGCTGAAAATGAGTAGACAAGTCAAATAGGACAGAGCTATGTATGCGCATTGTGTGCACATTCCTGCTCTGCTTTTTCCTCCTCTGCTGCTCTTCTCTTTCTCCTCCTCCACCCTTACAATACACATAATACACACTAAACACATTGCAGTAGATTGAAGTCCACAAAGCTTATTGCAGATAAAACTTACTAGACTGTAAGATGCCATTTTTTACTGATGTATTTTCAGCATTTGTGCCCTAATCTAAGCAGTTACACCCCACCCTTTAGCACAGGTAATGGGATGCACCCCACCCTTTGGCATGCAGTCAAAATTGATGACACACACACAGGCAAAAATAATAGGAAGATAAAATGGGGAAAATGAAATCTAATGAACCAGCTCAGGGACAAGGAACATACAGCCTTCACTGGCCAGCACATTAAATGGTGATGGATGCTGGGAGATGCCATTGAATAATATCTGGAGAGCTGTGTTAACTCACCCCTGGGCTAGACAGAAACGGTTCAAGCAGCCTGCTAGAACAATTGCTGCTAATCAACAGACAAGAAAGGCAGAGGGATCCCTCTTTGCTGTGGCTGGCTTGCCTTTCCCAGACGCACTCTCTCTCAGCAGTGCTAAAACGCCTTTCCAAACTGCTGTGCAAACAGATTATCTTTTTGTTAAGTGCAGCTGCGATGCCTAGGGCCCCGGACTGGTAGCTGCCTTTGTCTAGCCGCTCAACTCAGCTGAGGAAGGACAGAAAAGCATAGGATTTGCATGAGACACAAGTACAAGAGACTAAAATGGCTATCCTTCCTCCAGAAAATTGTGTTGAAGATATGACTTATAATTTGAAACAGGTGATGCAGTGGCATCTATCCTTATGTTGCTACTGACAAGATACCATCAACTATTCAGATTCAGAACACTTCCGCACGACACTCTTATAGCCCGATGATTCCACTTTCAACCTCCTATGGAATCCTGGGGTTTGCAGTTCCGGGAGGGGCCGGCTGGCCCCTCCCGGAACTGCAAACCCCAGGATTCCATAGGAGGTTGAAAGTGGAATCATTGCGCTATAAGAGTGTCGTGCGGAAATGGCCTCAGATGTGAACATGTAACATGTGGGGCTGAGGTTCTGCCTCCGTGAAATACATTTTTAGAGCAAAGCTGGTTGTACCCTCAGCCATGGAAACCCACTGGATGACCTTGAGTGCATAATAATAATAATAATATTTATTTATTTGTATCCCGTCTCTCCACATGGATCGAGGCAGCGAGCAACATGGAATACATTATACATTACAAATAGCATGTATTTCTATACCGCTTATCAGCTAAGTGCTCTCTAAGCGGTTTACAATGTGTTTTTAGTGCATCACACACTCTCAGCCTCAGAAAATCCCAGGATAGGTTTACCTTCTCCCCTGAAGTCGGAAATGACTTGAAGGCACCCAGCAACAAGAGGTACCATACACTTCAGTACCTTTTAGATGTCAGCGCAGTTCTTTACAATATTTTAGTGGCTAAAAACTTTGCTGGGAATTTTGTTTGGCCGGCAGTATTGTACTGTGCTTACAGCTGTCTTGTAAATCGCCTTTAAATGAACAGAAAGATGCTACTCTAAGGAGCAATTTAAAAATATTACGGAAAGAAATATTTAACAAATGCTTCAAAGTATGTAATAAATGCATAAATAAATCAGTTACTTGGGACATTGAATACTGCATCGTATATTTTTTTTTATTCCAAAATACATGTGTATATAAATTCTTTAAAAATGGAAATATTTGTACAATGGATAAAAATTATCTACAAAAATTCAAACATATAAATAAAAGCAATTGTTTCTTTAACTACTGTAGGCCCTCATTCTGTAGTTCGACAAGGGACTGCACTGAATTTCTCCAGCTTCTGAGAACGCCTCTTTCTCGAGGTCGCTCCCTTTCGGGCCTTTTCCACACTACAGTCTTATAGCGCGATGATTCCGCTTTCAACCTCCTATGAAATCCTGGGGTTTGCAGTTTCGGGAGGGGCCGTTCCATAGGATGTTGAAAGTGGAATCATCGCGCTATAAGACGGTAGTGCGGAAAAGTCTCCTGCTGATAGCAAAAATAAACAGCTAACAGATCAGGCACCTTTTGACTCAGCGGCCCAAACCCAACTGCGCACGCGCACCACGAGACCGGAAAGAAAAAGTGGCCCACGTCCTCGCCTTTCATCACTCTGCTCCCTTCCCTTCCGAGCGCTTTCGCAAGGACCAAGCAACCATCCAGGGGGCGCATGCTCAGTAAGCATTGAAGGACGGTTTGTATAGTGTCGCCGGCCGCGGGAGAATTCGAACTGTACTGCGAGAGAGCGCCAAATGGAAGAGGTGGATTCTATGTTGTGAGTCTGAGACGGGGGTTTCAGGGGAAGGGCGGGGGGGTGCCTGTGCTTTCTTTGGAGGACAATAAGCTATATTTATTTTTCAATTGTTGTCGGACGAGTTATATATTTCCAGGAAGGGGCTGGTTGGTTTTCTGTATTTTTGGAGGAGCGGGCGGGCCCTAGGACGGTGGGAGGGGAGCTGTTTCAAGGGCTTGCTGGTGGGGATATAAAGGGCAAACAGTATTATAACTACTATTTCAGGCTTGCAAACAGTCCCACAAGTGTTTTTAAAAATCTTAGGCCATTTCCGCACGAGCCTATTATAGCGCGATGCCCCTCCCGAAACTGCAAACCCCAGGATTCCAGAGGATGTCGAAAGCGGAATCATCGCGCTATAACAGGCTAGCGCGGAAATGGCCTTAGTAGCTCAAGGTGAATCTGATTAATTTTCTGACGTTCCACTCTTTAGCGGCTTCTCCTCCTCCCACTTTTCTCCTTTGTCCTCAGCTGGCTTCAGTTGCTCAGACTGAGACCATTTCCGCACTACACTGTTATAGCGCTATGATTCCACTTTCAACATCCGATGGAATGCTGGGGTTTGTATTTTAGGGAGGGGCGTTTAGAACTTTCAGCCAGAGAGCTCTTTGGCTTCAGTAAACTACAAGCCCCAGAATGCCCCAGGATGTTGAAAGTGGAATAATAGCACTATAACAGTGTAGTGCGGAAATGGCAAGAGGTAGCTTGCACTGGGCCAGAGTGGGACAGAGTGTGGGACTATTGTCTTTCCCTGTAGGCTCAGGCAAAAGCAAACTGCTGCAGCCTCTCCTAACCTGTGTGTTCTTCTGTATGAATAAATGTTGTGATTTTGACCACACTCTTAGCTGTCTGGCGACACAGATCCTGGTTTTCAGCTGTGAATTGTTGAAGGGCATAAGTAATAGCCCTGCAGAGGACACGTGTTGGGGTCGTCCTCCATCACCCAACCTGTATTACTATGTGGGGCACAGAGGACCAGACTTCCTTCCTCTGACAATGTGGGACTGACTGATCACATTTATATACCCATCTGTATATAATCACATTTATATACCCATCTTTACTCCACATTTATATACCCATCTTTACTCCACATTTATATACCCATCTTTACTCCAAGGAGCTTCACACCCTCCCTTTAAAAATAAAAGCCCTGTGATTGTCTTCCTGAACATTTGCAGACGGCTCCTTCCCCTGTTATTTTTAAACTTCAGTTAAAAATCGTCTCACTTCTCATTTTCAAAAGATTTTGGGATTTCTCTTAATGTTGTTTTATAAGTTTGTATAGTTTGATTACATGTACTTGTCTGTTTGTTTTATATTATATTGTACTTTTGGTATTTCATCTGGATAATTTGTTTTACAATGGAATGTTTGTGTTTTATTAAAATAAAAAATAAAAGCCCTGTGAAAAAGTTTGGGCAGAGAGTGAGTGGGTTCAAGTCTTGACTGTCTGAAGATCAGCCAAGGAGCTTCGCACTGAGCGACCGCTTGGTGGCAGATCTTCTCGGTCCTGGTCCAGTGCTCTAACCACTGCACTGCAGAGAAGGATTGGCATGCTCTATCATTCCTTTTGCTGTTCCTCCCTCACCATACAGCTCACCTTGTGGTTGCTGTGTGCCTTCAAGTCATTTCTGACTTACGGTGACCCTAAGGTGGACCTATCTTGGGACTTTCTGGGGCTGAGTGTATGATGTGCCCAAGGTCACCCGGTGGGTTTCCATGGCCAAACAGGAATCAAACTCTGGTCTCCAGGGTTGTAGTCCAAGGCCCTTTACACACGAGGTTAAAAAAACAGTGTAGAGTGACCTCTGACAGAGGTCATCTACACCATAACGTGGATTGGGGCGGACTACTTTTTGTAGTTCCACACCCCAATCTGCGCAGGGGCGACCGGAAGTGGCGGCACCGCGTGCTTTTTGAAAACCACTTGTCTTGTGGTTTTTAAGAAGCACGGGCCTGCAGCCCTGTTGCAGTGCCCGGTGTGGATCTGCAGGCGCACGCAAGTGCACGCCTGCAGACTGGCTGGGGGGCGGGCTTCCGGCTGGTGAGCTTCGGTTGGTGCAGAACCTCTGCCAGCCGGAAGCCGCCATTTTGGAAGCCACAGGACGCTGATGCGTGTGGAGCGGCGAACTTGTGCTGCTCCATGTGGCGATGGACTTACCCGGCTGCAGGTAAGCTCCGTTTCAGCGTGTTTCCGGGCGTTGCTTCCTCCGCGTGTGGAAAGGGCCCAAGATTCCAACTACCATGCTGGCTCATTCAGCTCACTTGCTGCCATGTAATTCTTTGTCCTCTGTGCCTACTAGACTAGTGCTTAACCTCATCCACCTGGATGTATTGCACTGGGTGGCTTTTAAGACACATTCTAATTTCATAGACCTGCTAGTATATTTCAGAGCATAAATATTTCCCAGGTCCATAGGGATGTTTGTGGGAATAAAATGAAGGATAAATCTGCTCTTACTTACAGCTAAAAAGAAACAAACTTTGTTGTGAAATGGTGACCACTCTTCATTAGGAAATTGATATAAACTAAAAGAAAGCAACTATTTTTATTTATTTGTATGGATAATTAGCACTAGAGAGCCAGTTGGTGTAGTTGTTTGAGCGCTGAACTACAATCCTGGAGACCAGGTTCAAATCCTCACTCAACCATGGAAGCCCACAGGGTGAGCTTGGTGTATCACACACTCTCAGCCCCAGAACACCTCAAACCCATAAGTCAGAAACAACTTGAAGGCACACAACAGCAAGTAGTAAACTGAGAATTCAAACCCTCCAGGGTCACAACCCAACGCTAAAAACACTACACCATTTTATTTTTAATACCCATGTAACAAAACAAATTTCACTACAAAGGGATATATCATCTAATCAAGGACCATTCTTTGTTCAGACAACCAGAACACGCCACTTAGATTTTCAGAGGACTTTGCAAGCAAATTTCTTACACATGATGTACTATCTGTTGCTTTTCTTTCCTGCTCCACTGCAAAAGTAGCTTGGGAAAGAAGGAATGTCAGGTTTATTCTGTCAAACTCTGCCAACATATGTTAGGCCTTTGATTAGCAAGACTCCCAGTTCTAAGCTGGTAAAAAATTTCTCCCCATTGTGAAAATATGATTCAACTACTGTTATCATCACACTTTGCAGACTACCTGTCCAGATAAATGTCTCCCTTCAGAAGACATGACTTCTTAGCATCAAGGTACTACCATGCTTTTATTCCATATTTTTCTGATTTACTTGGTATACTGTTGCAAGGGGACATTTACCTCTGAACTCAGCCAGCTTTTCGTTAATGGTTAGATCCATCCTTGGTGTGAACCACATTTAAAACTGCTCAACAATCATTAGTATTATTTATTCATTTAGACCTTCCCTTTCACCCCAATACTGGGACTCAAGGCAGCTTATGTGTCCTGAAAGGCAATCAGTTTATCAGTAACTCAGTTTGTGTCTTGTGAATAAACAAAATCTTTTCAGACTCATCGTTGCTCTGAAGTGACAGCACCTCACTTCCTCCGAGGCTTTCTGTCCTGAGCAGTATGCCAATATACATCCTCAGCTGAGTAATTTCAAAAGGCTACCATACTTTGTCTTTTCTAGTTTTCTTGTTCCATGTCCTGAATATACTCTGGGACTTCATTTTTGTTTCATAAATTATATATTTAAGTTTTTTTTTTTCCAGTGAGGGGCAGTTCAGAGATTTCTAGCACCATACTTTTGCATCCGTCTTTGGCCCTAGGAATTCCTGAATGATGTTTCTGTTGCTTACTGGTTAACTGTCTGTGGATGTCAGCAAAGGGCTTGCTGTCCCTGCCTCTTAAGACCTCAGGGTCTCAGCTTGGTGTTTCCTAAATGACTGTTTAGTGAGCATATATTTGCTCGTTTTCTATCTTTGAGTAGTGTGAAGGCTCTTTCACATCCTAGCACTTGCATCAGCTTCTCTGTATCATGTTTCAACCACAAAATGGCATGGGATGTTTTCTATTGCAGTACATTACATTTTGTGGAATAAAACGTACCTCAGAATTACAAAGCCATTTGTAGGGACAATTTTGACACCCCCAGATACTTTTTATTCATTAGGAAAAAAAACCTCTATGCATGGCAGGTGGCTGAAACTTAGACCCTTTCCGCAACTCACCTTTTTGCGGAGCTGGGATGTGGGGATCGTGGGAGCAGCCTCTTCCGAGAGGCTCTTGCATCCCGGTTCCTTCAGCTCCACAGCTGCTCATGCGAGAGCCCCTCCCCTTCCTTCTTCAGTGCAGCTTGGGATTTCCCCAGGCTGTGCTGGGGCAGGAAGCGCAAGTGCCAGAGCTCCACACACATGGCAAGTGTGCGCAGGGCCCTGGAGCAATGCACGATTGCACACCATTTTCAGCTCACAGCCGAAAATGAAATAGTGCGCAATCAGCACCTGCCAGCCCCTGGAGTGTCGCGCAACTGCGAGTGCGTCATGTGGACCGCTCCTTGCAGTTGCATGGTGTTCCAGGGGCCCTTTCACATGGCAAAAAGGGCCTTAGTAGCAGTGTTCAAAGCTCTTGAAACAACAAGATCCTAAATGCCTCCCTTGTAGGTCTCCTTTGTCCTCCAAGGTCCTCCCTTGTAGACCTAGTCCCATGAGAGTTCTGCAACAGAATGTGACCCTGGAACCATAAAATGTACTGCCTTGCTCTTACTGCATCTTTATTCTGTCTGTCATCCAAGGAAATGAGGGTGATATCAATCAGAGCCACCCAACATCGTAGTCCCTGGGCTAATACAGGTCCCTGAGCCATCAGCTACCAGTTTCTAGAGAATGTTCGGGAAAGAAACAATAATTGTAGGCAATGGGCATGAATATGGTGCTGATCCCTGGCAATTGGAAAATATCATTGCCAGTTCCCCACATCTAACAGCCTGAGGAGGACTGGAACAGGCAATTGCCCTTCTCCCTATGGTAGGTTCACAACAATCCTGTGAAGTAGGTTACTCTGGAAGAGCCAGCATAGTGTAGTGGTTTGAACATTGGGCTGCAGATTTGATTCCCTGCTTGGCCATAGAGACCCCCCAGGTGACCTTGGTCGTGTCACCCCCAGAAAATCCCATGATAGGTTTGTCTTTGGTTTGCCATAATTTGGAAACAACTTGAAAGTACACAATAACAACAAGGTTACTCTAGACAGCAATGATGACTGTTTCTAGATCAGCTAGTACACTTCATTACTGAGTGGGGGGTATGAGTCTATAACCCTATTCAAATAGTCTCACTGCTATAACAAGTGTGTTTAATGTATATATGTGTGTGGGGGGAACTGCTAGGTTTGGGGGCTTTCGAAGTATAGGAGATAAATGTTTATTTCCTGTTAGCTGCAAATGGGACAAAAATGTGTAATTCTTATGGATTGATTACATTTCAAGATATCTGCACATCACAAAGAGAGATCTTGTTATGGGCAGACCTGCCCACAGTTGAGAGCTAAAAGCAGGAAAGTATGTAGGAGAAAGGGGCGTTCTGCCTTTATTCTTTATTTCCTTTTTAAATTTTTTTCTGTTTTCTTCATTAAACATAAATTCAATTTTTAAAAAATTGCCAGAAAAGTTACTTTAAAAAAATAATTTATGTATATATATCATCTTTTGAACAAATAATCCTCAGGATGGTATGTGGACCCTAGCAGCCCTTGGTCCTCTGTTTATTAAATGTGCTTCCCTTTGGTCTGCAGTCCCAAGGCGCCTGGTAGAACCAACTGCTCTTTCTGGCAGCAAGAAGCGAGGCCTGCTCTCTACTTATGCTGCTGCTTTGGTTGATGAATAAACCGATTTTGGTTGGTCTCCTTCTTGCGGTGGTGTTCCTTTCTGGAGCTAAGGGATGGCATGAACATATTTTCCTATTTTCAAAAATGTTTGATTGTGAAAGTGCCCACCATGTTCTCTTTGGCATCGGGTGATAATGTCTTTTTTGTCCAGTGCTTTTTAAGGACCCTTTGGGAGCCTTTTAATGGATGTTGAGATGTTCTGACTTGTGACGTTTTAAGACTTGACCGCGTTGATTGCTTTGTGTTGTTGATAAACCATGTGCAAAGGACAGAAAAACTTTGTTATGAGGCATTACCAAAAATCTTGTAAATAAATAAGGTTATTGTTGTTGTGTGCCTTCAAGTTGTTTATGACTTACAGTGACCCTAAGACAAACCTATCACAGGGTTTTCTGGGGCTGAGAGGGTGTGACACACCAAAGTTAACCCAGTGGGTTTTTCATGGCCAAGCGAGGAATCGAACCCTGGTCTCCAGGGCTGAAGCCCAACATTCAAACCACTACACCATGCTGGCTGTTAAAACAAACAAACAAACAAATAAATAAAGGCCCAGAGTTTATTCTAGAGAGCAAGAAATATATCCGGTAAGTATGCTTTTTACCCCAGAGGGTGAGTTGATTTGTAGGAGTGTTTTTCTCTTTGCCAGTCTTCTCTGAAAAGTGTAATAGTTGTGTAGGAAGGTAAGGAGGTTAGAATGACCACTAGCAGTAATTGGGGAGCTGTTTCCCAAGCTAACGCAACTTGTTCTGCCCTATTGACACAGCCGTTTTTTCCGTTTATTTATTTAAATATGTACAGAAAGCATTTCTGCTGAGAGACAGTGCCCCCCCCCCAAAAGGTGTACAGAATGACCTGGAAAGTACAAACATTGGCAAAAACAACAGTAAAATGTCTGCTGCCACCAATAAAAAGCCAGACAGCGCAGCCAGATGAACAATGATTCATAATCAAATTAAAACAGCAGCAGGCAGAAACATCCAATTACCCAGCAGAAAAATCCTTTAGAAAAAGCCAGGGTTTTATTTTGCCTGTCAGTGAAAGGCCAGTAGTACGAAGGTCAAATCCACTGGAGAGTTCCAGAGAGTAGTTACTGCCAGGTAAAAAAGACATCAGCAGGGAAGAAATGAGGATGCTAAGCATTATTCTAGGATGCCTGTGTGCCAAAGAGACTACAGAAGTGAGAATTTTCTTTTCAATCTTGCAGTGTAAGTTTAAATGGTATGGTATTGAGGATTGTTAGAAGAAGCTTCTTCTTTGCATATCTAACAGAAGTGTGTGTGTGTGTGTTTTACCCCAGCATCCTCTGGAGATCACATAGACTACTGAAAAATAACCCTCAGAAAGTGGCTGGAAGTAAGCTTCTAGTTCTTAAAAATGTTAACCTGTATAGCAGGATTTACTTCTGAGAAAATATTCTTAGAACAGGGTTATCAGTTGCTTATATATCTAGGGGAAAGGGATGTGTTTTGTGTTTCTTTTGAAGGCCTTGATAATAGTGGAAAATAGATCTGGGGATATTTTGAAGAAGAGAAGGTGAAAAGTAGAAAAACAACGTATAGAGTATTTGCTTATTTATTTTGAATTTTTTACAGTTGTCCCTCCACGTTCACAGGGGTAAGAGGTGAAAGATCCCCTGCAAAAGGGGAAAACCGTGAATATCTGTAGGTCTTCCGAAACTTTATATAAATCCCACAAATAGTACGATACATTTGAACCTGTGGTGGGGAACATGCCAACTGTCTGGTTCTGCCTTTGAGGTAGTTGGGTTCCTTCATAAGGCAGAAGCAAAGGGAGGCTTGCAGGCTTGCTCTCTGCTCTGCTGCTGCCTTACACGATTTTTAATAGGGACTTACAAGCCTTGCCTTGTGTTCATAGTCTCTCTCAGTCATACAAGGCTTGAAGAGAGACTGAATGGAAGGTGAAACTCACAAGTCCCTATTAAAAATTGCATAGGGCAGCACCGAAGGTGGTGGCAAATAATTGCTGAATAATCAAATCCACGAATGTTAAACCTGTGGATGTGGAGGTCCAACAGTACTTGTTTGGGATGGTTATAGGGACGTCTACTCATTATACTTCGCCTCAAGGGCCTTCGCAGGTTGAAAGATGATAGACCAGTGCCTTAAATGAAAATAACTAAATTAAGAAACGTACATTGCTGGAAACTTCAGTCTCAGAAATACGATAATCTTTGGTACCTTACTAGCTTGCTGAATCTTTCGCTATTGTCCCCATCTTCAGATGATTGTTTTGAATTGCAAGTGGAATTTCTCAGCTTTGTGTGCTTAAGCAGAATATATAGATAGCTATTGGAGTGTTGAACCTGGCTCTCCTGAATTCTAGTCCAAGTCTCCACTGATCGTGAACCACACTGGATGACCTTGAGTCATCACCTCATGGTAACTCCAGCCCAGATCAATTTTGGGAATGCAAAAATCTGATTTAAAACTTAGTTGAGTACACACTGGTAATTGTATATATGTATAACTCAACTAAATCGGTGTGTTCCTAGGCATTGCTTCTTCAAGGGAAAATTTGGGACCAGAGGCAGAAATAATGTAGAAAGAATAGGGGTTGGTACCTACAAAATAAAAAAGAAGTGTAGTATCTCTGGCTGTTTCAGCAAACTTTTTATCTAACCCTAACAATATGTACATGTGAAATGGAACAACCAGGTTACATGAGCTATGCATAAGCAAACAAAATATTTTTGAACCTTTTAGAGACCACTTGAAGGCTTCTTGCAAAATGCATCAAGGAATATATTTTTTAAAAATTTCATCAGCCTCCACTTGTCTTCTGATTTCCACTTTGGTGGCTCAACTTAGACATCTATGCTTTTTTTTTTTTTTTTAACATGCTGGAGTACCTGATGAGATGGGCTTATATGCTTTCTCCTTTTTCCCCTCTGTTTTACTATTATTCATGCTCAGTTAGGGATTCTTGAGGTAGCCGCTGTTTATCTTACCCGCTGTAGGCAGGTACACTCATGGCTACATTAGGATTAGCTGAAGTAGAATCCCATTCTTTCCCAACTCAAGACTTATTGCATTGTTTACTGCAGACACACTGCTGCAGTCTAACACTGAAAGTTAGTGTTTCTTTAGTGTTCCTTTATTATCCTACCAAAGTTGATGCTGCTTAAAAAATCCAGCTAGACACAAGACAAGGAGGGAATGGGGCAGAGTGAGCGTAAGAGGACTTTGTAAAGGGGACTTCTGTCAGAGGCTTTCTTAACTGTGGTGTGTCTGTACACAATTACTGCATCATGGGCTACTGTGGCTGGACATTGGTATAGCTTAATAAACTATGGCTACCATGGCCTGTAATGGATCAGCTTCTGAGTGGCTAGTGATATATGAAGGCAAAATTATCAGTTGTATTTAAAATGCAAGTCCATATCTATTCTTTTGGAAGTATCATTCTGGCAATTTGGTCTACACTGCTGATGCTATAAAGTTAAACTGTCCAAATGGCTGTTATATCATTAAATTGATTTTCCTGTTACAATGTTTTCCTTCAGACTCTTGTGAATTATAAAATAATACAACATGACAAAACGCGAGGCTTTTCTACAAGCTGTACTTAATGGTGCCACTGATGAGTTCTTGCATTTCATCCAGCTTCACGTAAGTAAATAAATCCGTCTGTGACTCACGTAGTAACCGACTAAGAGGCCCAACTCCCTGGGTAGGGGTGGGCTGCCAGACAAGTTGCAGTTTTATAAAATAATCAAATTCCACCAATTTGTTTTAAGAGGGTAGGGCAGAATAGGGCAGGGACTATAGAACATTGCAACAGTGTTATATGTTTATGCTGGACAATTTTGTGCCCTGTTTGCCTGCTGCCACCAAAACATTCTGCCAGTAGGGATACATAACAAGGATTTTTGGCCAATTTTTCCAAAAAAAAAAATTGAGGACATTGGGGAGCCTCAAATAACCACATGAAGTCTGTGGGTCATACTTTCTCCACTTTGATTTTTCAGTTTTCTTTTTTTGAAACTGGGATCATGTTAAAAAAAAAGAATTTATCTTATTGTAGGGGGACATGAAGTATGAAACATTTGGTATTGTTTGTTTTATCATTTTACAGAGGGACGCAGCTGATCCATTTGACCTGAATGAGGTACTTCAAGAATTATCAAGGAAACAGAAAGAAGCATTATGGGAGAAGTTAAAGCAAATGTTGGCCCAAGTTTTGGTAGAAGATCCAATAGAAGAATGGCAGAGAGTTCATGAAGATGCTGGTGATGACATGGAAACTGAAAGGGCCTCTCAAAGGGTAATTATTTATTCCAGAAAGCTGAAAACAGAGGACATGATCAAATAGTGTATTTCTATAACCAACACCAATGGAATTGGGACTTGCCTTTCCTTCCATTGCAGTACTCCATGCTGGTAAAACCCAGTCATTTTCCGAGCCCTTCGGAACAGGTTTCAAAGTAAATGGCGGTGGGGTGGGGCTGCAGAGGGGCAAATATTACTGGAAGTAGCAGGAGTGGGCAGAAATACACAATTGTATCTAAGCTGTTACCTCCTATTCTTAAATTTTTTTTTTTTTTCAAATAGCTGACAATTTCTTAGCCTTTAAGAATTTTTGTATTCTTGGACATAGTGACTGGGAAGCTTCATATTTCATTCCCTCTACGTACAGTGACCCCTCCACATTTGTGAAGGCTTGGGGCGCAGAACCCTTGCAAAAGTGGAAAAACTCTGAATACCACCTCCCATGATCCCTCCTCCCATTCCCTTACCTCTGTTCCCAGCGTTCCAGGTAGAGAGAAAAGGACTTGCTGGCCCTTTCAGACTGAGAAGAGCAGATCACTGAGGTCTGGTGTTTTAGCTACTTCTGATCGCCATCTTGAGAAAAAGGATTCCTCCCAGAGGGGAGAGGTGTGAGCAAAGAGAGCACCTGACCAATCAGTGGCCATTACACAGCAGAATGTGCAGCCATATGGCAGAGAGGACATGTCTCCAGCAGTGGGAGGGCTTTGCTCACCCAAAGGCTAAAAATGTCCGTTTTAAACACAAGCCTTGCAAGCTTGGGGTGAAGAATTCAAGGGAATGGGAGGAGGAGAATGTGGGGTGGAGGAGGCAAACACATGCCTTGTGAATAATCAAATTTGCAAAGATCAAGCACGCAAATCTGGAGAGGATTATACCTTTCATATATATTTTTCTCTTCCTAGTCAGTGTAGTTTACATGGGGCTTCTAGGTAGTCTCCTGTCTTTACACAGACTTTTCTGAGAATATGTTAGCTTTAAGAATACCACAGCATGTGACCACTGCATGTGGCCTCGGATGAGTTACTTTGCTTGGCACCTGAAAGGTTCCTGTGAGATGCCTCTAGAGGCTGTACAGACTTTTCTCATATTAAAAGTTCCCTTTTCCCACCACCATGGTTGGCTTGCAGAATTCTGTTGTATATTTTTGTTTTAAAAATGATATACATTGAGGCCTTGATCACTCTGGGAATTGTTTGGGTTAATCAGAAGGTTAGCTTTGTATCCAAATGTTTTCTGCGCCCTTTTAATTTGCAGCAGTGGGCATGAGAGAAGCATGTTAGTACTACAGTCATCCTTCCACATTCACTAGGGTTAGGGGCACAGGACCCCCATGAAAGTGAAAAAAATGTGAATAACTCTAGGCCCTCTCAAACCATATTTAACACACAAAATAGTATGATCACCATTATTCAACCCGCTGCGGCTCCCTTTGAAGCATCAGGGTTTCTTCATAAGGCAGAAGTGGGGGGCTGGTGGGGCTTAACTGCCATGTCCACTGCTGCCTCACACCATTTTTAATAGGGACTTACAAGCCTCATTTGCAGTTTCTCAGTCTCACGAGGCTTGCAGTCCCTATTAGAAATGGCATAGGGAGAGAGCAGAGGTAACAGCAAATAATCCGTGAATGATCAAATCCGCAAAAGTGAAACCTGCAGATGCGGAGGGATGACTGTAGTAACGAACTATTAGTAATCGTTTGCATTTAATATTCCCAAGTGCCTTGCCAGTATTAATGAAACTAAGGCTTACCTATATTTAAAGAGCTCTTGCTTCCGTTCTACAAAAGCAACATAACATTGCTTGTGGGGTTCTAGTGCTATACTGTGTTGAAAAGAAGGGACATAAGAGTTCTTGGCCACTTGTATGCTGAGGAACATAGCAAGGATGGGAATGTCGTCCTTTTTCTCTCTTCATATCACCTGCTACCTCCCTTCTCTGCATCCCTGAGTAACAGAAAAGTGGGGAAGAATCTCCAAACTCACCTTGCAAGCTGATTGTTTTAGCTTCAGTATAGGCAAGCTAATAAGGAATAAAGGAAATGAGTTGGCCCAGCAGGGTTTCTAGCACAATTCCCACTTGAGGCATAGAATAAGCTAAGAAAGTAAAGTAAACTGCAGAGCCCAAAATATATCAGCAGTGCTGAAGTCAGTTGGGCAAGAAAGCTCCAAGTATTTCTTGGTGGCAAAATTCCTCATATTTGTTCACCTGGGGGATTGCCTCTTCCTTTGAGACTGTGTTAGGGAAATAAGCATAAATGAAGTGAAATAGGACCTCATTCCTTCCACAGTATATAAGTGGATACAAAGGGGCTGTGCCCTGCTCCCACTTGACACTTTCTCTCCTTCTTTCCCTTGTGCTAATGGAACTTAGGCCCTTTCTGCAACTTACCTGCATCCAGCGCGGGCATGCGGGGACCATGTGGGCAGTCTCTTCTGTGAGGCTCTCATGTCCCCGCTCCTTCTGCTCTGCAGGAGCTGCCATCCAGCCTGCAGACACCATAAGGGCTCCGCCTCTTCCTTCCAAGTGCAGCCGGGTATTTTCCCAGGCTGCGCTGGGGGAGGAAGCGCGAGGGCCGCGACTCTGGAGCTCTGCGTAGACAGTAAGTGTGCATGGGGTCCTGGAGCGATACGCAACCTTACACCATTTTCGGCTTTTAGCGGAAAATGATATAGTGCATGATTGGTGCCTGCTGGCCCCGGCAGCATCGCGTGATTGTGAGGATGTTGTCTGAAATGCTCCTTGCAATTGTGCGACGCTCCGGAGGCCCTTTCTCATAAGAACCGCTATGCGAAAAGGGCCTTAAATTAGATGTGTGCTGTGGGAGAAGACCAAATACTATCTTGCATCTCCCAGGACCCCCTTTTTGAATAACTGTTTCTTCCCTTTTAATGCCTTTTGCAGTTAGTGAGAAATTCTAAA